>JAQQAE010023313.1:0-10066 GCA_029823295.1 Pseudamia nigra
GGCTGACACATAGAGACAGACAACCATTCACACTCACATTCATGCCTATGGACAATTTAGAGACACCAATTCACCTAACCCCCTGCATGTTTTGGTTGCGGCCGGAGTATCCGGACAGAACCCACGCAGACAAGGGGAGAACATGCAAACTCCACACAGAAAGGCCCCACCACCCGGTGTTGGGATCAAAACCAGGACCTTCTAGCTGTGAGGCACGAGTGCTACCCACTGCACCACTGTGTTGCCCGCACGGTGGGGTTGAAAACCAGGAGCATACAGAAATGGCAAATAAGAATCTTAGGTGTTTTGAGCTGGAACTTAAAATACATGTTATACTCATTGTAGGGTCATGTGAGCATTGACTACCCAAAAAGGGGCACAACATGTCATCTTTAAATTGCAATTATCTGTTTGAAGAAGCAAATCTGCATCATAGTATGTACCGGTATAGTCTTCAAATTCCCATAAACTAATAACATGCTGACTTAAATCTTCATAGTTGCAATAGTATGTAAATGCACAATCACTGTCTTCGTTAAAATCATAAGACAATGCTGAGGCAATCTAAACTACAACTGTAAGAGCATGCATTTTGTGATGTAGAGTGAAATCTATTCAATATTACCCCCTCAGTACTACTAAACAATTACCTGTGCGTGCATGTCCTTGCATTACAAAGAAGAATCAATAGAGGGAGCTCTTGCACCATGACTGCAGGGTGCACACTGCATGCAGCATGGTGCACCCTGCATGGAGGATAAGAGCAGGGTCTGTTGGGTCATGGAGAGCTGTGGGTGCATCGGGTAATAAATCACCGCTTCCTGCTGAACAAGGACATCAGATAAAGGTCCGCTCCTAAGATTTGTTCACTGTGTAGTTAGAGGAGTGCAGGTAGCAGGATAAACATTTCACCACCGACTAACTCTTTCACACAGTTTTGTCTCAAAGATAGTGTGATCTAGAAGTTAGAAACTAAATCTGCCCCCTTTGATTTATCAGTTGGAACTTAGAGAACAAGATAGCATGCATTGTGGGAAAAGACACACACAGCAAAAAATAGAAACACACTGTAAGTAAATGCATTTGATAAATCAGATGTGATTTCAGGCAGAAAAAAAAATTGTGCTAGTCTGAAATAAGAAGATATTCAAAAACACATTTAATTTATGCTGATTTGCTTATGTATTTTTTCCATTTTCTTTGTTTATTTATGTTCCTTTTATAAACTCGTACTCATCGAGTCATTAACAGTGCACCATAAGACAGTAAAAAAAGTGAATATTTTGCTCCTTTTTCAGTTTTGTTACTTATTTTGTTTGTTTTTGTCCCTTTCTTGACTGTTTTGTTCAGTTTTTGTTCATTTATGCTGTTTTGTTGTACATTTTATCCAGTTCCACAATTATTTTGTTCATTTTTATTCATTATTTATTAACTTCTTTTTCATCTATTCTGTTTTTGTTGTCCATTTTGTCCCTTTTCATGATTATTTTGTTCATTTATGTTAGCTTTGTTGCATATTTTATCTATTTTAATGCTTATTTTGTTCATTTTTTATTTATTTATGCTGGTTTTGGTGTACATTTTGTCCCTTATCATGAATATTTTGTTCATTCTTGTTCCTTTGTGTTCGTTTTGTTGCACATTTGATCTCTTTTAATAATTATTTTGTTCATTTCTTTATTAATTTATTTTTATTTTGGTGTACATTTTGTCCCTTTTCTTGACATTTTCTTCATTTCTTGTGAATCTGTTGTGTTTTGTTGTATGTTTTATCCCTTTTCATTATTACTTTGTCCTTTTTGCTCAATTTTGTTGCTTATTTTTGCTCATTTTTGTCTCTTATTTTGCACATTTTCCTGATTATTTTGTTAATTTCTGTGGATTTCACAGTTACACAAAAGAAGGCTAAAGAAATCATTTTACTTGTTTCATTAATTTCTTCCTTTTCCTTTATTCATTTGATTCATTTTTCTTGTTTAATTTGTTCAATTTTGTTCATTTATCTTTGTCAATTGTTGTTTGTCCTGAGGTTTATTTTATTCGTTTTAATAGTTTTGTTGCATATTTGTCACTTTTATTGATTATTTTGTTCATGTTTTGTTCCTTTATGTTGGTTTTGCTAAAGATTTTATCCCTTTTCATGATTATTTTATGCTCTGTTGTGGGATATGGATACAACAATTCATGACTAGTCAGAGAATGACTTGATTATCTTGTTCATTATTGTCCATTTATATAAACTTTTTTGTATCATATTTTATCAATTTCCTTGATTATTTTGTCAATTTCAATTCTTTCATGCACTGATACAGAAAAGACACATTCATAGGTATTTTGTTCCTTTGCTTGATTTTGATCATTTATTCATTTTTCTTTATGAATTTGGTTCATTTTTCTCCATCATTTTGTCCATTCATCTTTATTTTGTCAATTGTTCTGTTTGCATTATGGCTTTTTTTGACAGGTTATTTGTCAGTTTTCTTGATTATTTTGTTCACTTTGTAAATGATCTTGTTCACTCTGTTGCTCCTTCTGTTCCTTTTTTATTCCCTTCATACATTTATGCACATACATTTATGCAGAAAAGAAATAACAACAATTATTGTGTGTAGATGTTTGGGCAATCCAGATATATTTGGTAAAAGCGCACCTAAAAGAAAATCTCGGGTGTAATAAAAACAGGAAACAGATTGGAATAGTAAACAATGATACAGATTAGAAGAGCTTTGTATTTGCCCTGTTTAAGAACACTGTCAGGAGATATATCATTATCAATTACGAGATCATGTCCTCTTGATGTCCTGATTAATTATTTTCCACTAAAGAATAGAAACCCTTGCAGTAAAGGGCGACTGATAGTAAACTCCAGTTCACTGTGGGATGCCTCACCTTGATTTTATTAATAGAGACACAGAAGATCAGAATCAGAAGAGGGTGATAAACACAGATGAGATTCTATCAATTATATGATTGTTTTAATTAACTATCATTAAAGTCAGATCAATAACACCACACTGGAATTAAAATAAGGCCCATACATTATACACTATTTTACAAGGAACAATCAAATGGCCTCATATACCCAGCCCAGCCCCTGGATGGTGTTGCCATGGGAACCCAGGGGAGGGTTTGGGTGTGCTTGAGGGAATTTAAAGGAGCCAGAGAGGTTTCCATATACTCATCCTTCCACATCAGTGATGCTTGATTAACTAATTATAAGGTGGGAAGGCTTATTCACGGTGATGTTTAAAAAGAGGATGTGATCGCAAAGGTCCCTGGGAAAATGGTAGAACTGTTCAATGAATTAATAAAAGGTAGAAAAATCTTCAGGGTAATATCCATGCAGAGATGAATTATTTACAAAAAATAGGAAAGAATCTATAAAAGACGGTTATAGTCGCAGAATATCAATGGATTTCATTTGAATATTTTAAACCCAAAGAAGGAAGAGCTGAATTTGGTGTGAATATGAACAAAGTGCAGTGGTACCTTATTCAACACATAAGAGCTACTGCTGCTGCTGCTTCAGAGAGTGATCGAGGGCATAAAGCTCAGTGAACCCAAATGCTCCCAGCAGCCGTTAGGTCCAGGGCTCCATGTGTGATAAAAGCACTGAGTGGATGCATGGATGGACCAGGGCTCCATATGATGAAGTGTTGGACCATCTCTCTGTGTGGACCTAAAGCTATATACATGACACAGAGGTGCACGTGTCATATGCTGGATGCTTGGATGTGGGAGCAGGGTCAGAATGTGACATAGGCATAGATTCCCATAGACATCAATTATTTTAGTTAATTTTTTGATTGTTTTGTTCATTTCTTGGTCGAATTTGGTTATTTTGTTTCTTTAGTACTTCTATTTTCTTAATTTTTGCTATCTTTCCTTTGTTCACTTTGTACATTTTCTTGGTTTTTTTGTTACATTTTCTTGATCATTTTGTTCATTTTTGTATATTTTTTGATTATTTTGTTCATTTTTGTAAATTTTCTTGGTAATTTTTTAATTTTTGTACATTTTCTTTATCATTTGGTTCTTTTTTTGTACTTTTTTGATTGTTTTTGTTCATTTTTATACATTTTCTTGATGTTTTTGTACATTTTTTGATTGAGTCTTATACATTTTACATGTTTTGCTCACATTTTCTTCATGTCCGTTAATTTTGTGGATCATTTTTGTCTATTTTGTTGCTTATTGTGTTTGTTTTTGCCATTTTCATTGCTCATTGTGTTCACTTTCTGGATTTTCTTCATATTTGTTCATTTTTCTGTTTATTTTATTAATTAATTTGTTCATTTTTTTCTTGCATATTTTGTTCATTTTGTTGCCTAATTTGTTTGTTCTGGCTCATGTTGTTACACATTTTGTCAATTTTCTTAACTATTTTGTTCATTTTTTTAGTTATTTTGCACATTTTACCTGCCTAATTTGTAAATTTTTGCTCATTTGTTGGATATTTAGTTCATTTACTTCATTATTTTGTCCACTTTGCTCCCCGGTTTATCTATTATTACTAAATTTGTTGCATTTGTCCATTTTCTTAATTATTTTGTTCATTTTTTAGTTATTTTGCTCATTTTGCCTACCTAATTTATATTTTTTTGTTTATTTGTTGAATATTTTGTTAATTTACTTAATTATTTTGTCCACTTTGCTGCCCTGTTTATCTATTATTACCAATTTTGTTGCATATTTTGTTCATTTGTGTTCATTTTCTTGGTTATTATTTTGTTTATTTGTTTATTGAATTTTGTTACTTCTACTTTCCTGTTTTCTTAATGTTTGCCAACTTTCCTGACTATTTTGTTCATTTCTGTTCATGTTGTGGATCATTTTTGTAAATTTTGTTGCATATTGTTTGTTTTTGCCATTTTCTCGATTTTCTTCATTTCTGTTCATTTTTCTGATTATTTTATCGACTAACTTGTCTATTTTTGCTCCTTATTTCGTTACCTAGCTTGTTTATCCTTGCTCATTTCTTGCATATTTTGTTCATTTTTCTGAGTATTTTGTTCATTTTGTTGCCTAATTTATTTTTGCTCATTTTGCTGCATATTTTGTTCATTTGCATGTATAATCGTGATTATTTGGTTCATTTTGGTTCACTTTGCAGATTGCATTATTTTGTTGCCTAATTTGTTAATTTTTTCTCATTTTATTGCATATCTTGAAGATTACTTTGTCCATTTTTTTGCTTACTTGTCTGTTATCTTTTCCTTTTTTTATTATTCTTGTACATTTTTGATTACTTTGTTTTTAAATTTTTATACTAATTTTTCCACATCACTATTTTTTATATTTAATTTTTTTTGCTCATTGTTTCATTTTTATTCCTTTTCTTGATTATATGCTTCACTTCTCATTATTTTCTGTTCAATTTGTATATTATTTTGTTCACTTTTGTGATTTTTTTTGTTTATTTTCTTCACTTTTGTTCATTTCAGTACACTGGGTGAATTATTTGGTTCACTTTTTTTATTATTGTTAATGATTGTTTAATTCATGCTTTCTTCCCTTCATACAATTACAGAGAAAAGCTAAACAATATGCATTAACAATATGCATTAAGTGCTTGAAGTTGAACATTTCCAGGAGGATCCACAAGATACCCGACTAAAAATGTCCCCTGATGTTCAAACAAAGCCTCCACCCTTGTGATGTGAAATATTACATCATTTACAGCGTGTCTCCTGGTTGGGTCAGAACAGACAAAAAGGACGTATTCTTCATTTGTTACAAATGCAGCAAACTCCAGGAAGGGTTGGGAATCAGTCAAGGGAAGAGAGGAGAGGTGAGGGGAAGGTGAGAAGCGTTTCCAAGTACAAAGACCATAAATTTAACACCTTCCCTTGTGTGAGCGGGCGATCTTAAAGAAAGGGTAATGGGGAAAGTGATGAAGAAATGGGAAAAGGTATCTGTGACTGGAGTGAGAAAGGAAGGTGTGTGAGCAGGGAGGTAAATGAAGGTAGAAGCTTTGGAAATAAACAAGACCAGGTAGGGGAAGGGGTGATTTGGGCTGGGGAGTGAGAGCTGGGGACGGTAGGCGTCGGGGTCATAAAAACTAGGAGATGTGTTCTGGCCTCTGGGTCTTCATATCTTTTACATTTCTAATTAAAAGAGATAAAGAGTGAGGGAGTCATCAATCCCACAGTGATTTCCCAGTTAAGGTTTTAGAGGGGGCTGTAAACTAGGCAGCCCGGCATCATTGATTTTATAATTAGCTATCGTCACCCCAGACTTAAGATGGAGGGAGTGTGAAAGAGGAGAGCTTAAAAGAGGGAGCAGGAAAAGTGCCAGAGAAGTGGAGAGGTACAAGGATGGAGATGATGAGGAGGTCAGCCCTGAGGCGAGACTGCAGAAGAGTCAAAGGTGAGTTGAGAGGAAAAAAAAAAGTCGAGCGATGAGAAATGTATCTGAAACAGGCAATGAGCCAAGAGGGAATAGGCTATATAGTTGTATGAAAAGAAATGGCATAGTTAATTACCAGTGAAATGTCATGTGAGGATCAAAATATTACTATGATCTTTGGCCAGAAAAAGACACATTAGAACCAATAATGGATACATAAACCATTTTATTATACAGAACCCCACCCAAACCCTGTTACATGGCTGATAAGAAAATACACAGTGGGTGTACATGTGGGATAACCTTCACACGCAAAACTTCAAAACAAACCGTAACCACTGGAGCTTTATTGCGATGTGAGGCAGTGTCCTGACGAGGAGCACTCATCCTGGAAGCTCTCAATGGATCAACAAAAAATAACTTCCTCGAGACATAAACCGGATGACAACCACAAATAAGGACTGCGGAGAATGAGTGTAGAGTGCAATCTTCAGGGGTAAGAACGCCAGGATCCTGAAAACACGTCTACGTATGGGGAGGATTAACATGTGCTGCAACACAAGATTACATACTGACACAAAGTAAATGACAAGAGATTTACTACAAAACCTTCTGAATCTCCTTCGGTAATCCGGCTCTTGTTGAAGCTGTTTCAACATGAAAATGGGTTGCTTTTGCAGACACTTCATTTCACTTTCCCTTAAACTCAACATGCTGGTATCATTACCATTCGACAGCACCCTGCGACAGTCAAATTGGAAAACAAAACAACAGTAAACACAACACACTATGGTAATGATTAAGATAATAATGAAAGGACACGAATGACACACTTTCAATATACATATATCAACATCTTGACTAGAAATTCCTCTATAGTAAAAATAGGGTGCAAATATAGCTGGTAAAATCAAGCATCAAAGTGTCTAGCAAGTCTTAGCCAAGCATGGTAAATTTTGTCACACATTGCACAAAATGTTGTGTGAAAACCAAAAACCTATTTCAGACTAAACCTGAATATAGTCTCATTGCAGCATAACTCACATTAATTATAAATAGAAAAATCATGAAAAATGCATACAGTATTGATTAAAAGGTAGGCAGCAGTTTTTATTAGGCAATATACTGCCATAGGCTAGGAGGGAAATACCAACACCATGTCATGATGTGAGGGTCTATAAAGATGATTCTTCTTTTCTTTGACAAAACTCTTTATCTAGTTTTCAGGCACAAATTTAGAACTGCGTGTGAACTAGAATTTCTGTACAATACAAAGTGTAATAAAGAACAACTCTAAATATCCAAATGAAGTTTCAGATCAGTTATCCTTAAATGCAAAATCCAGGTTCATTACGAGGTAAAAACTGCAGCTTATCTACAGTGAAAAGCTTATTAGCATCAATTTTATAATAATTATGATATAAAGTTACTGAAGTAGCAAGTTGCAGCTGGCGTTTATCTTAATAGACTTTAAACACAATCTGTTCAATAAGCTCCTACTTTGAATGCTTATCCATCTACGAACGCCTCAGCATCACTAAATCTTCTTAACTGCATCTGGATGACAACAATCAACTGCTAATGCCTACAAGAAAGTGCATATCAAATCTTAGTTCAGAGTAAATGGAGGAGAAATATGATGTCATAGAGCGACATTACTGCATTATAATTCTAGCATGAGACTGTATCGTTACTTTATGCTATCATGAATAGTGTTCAAAACTGCTCTGGAGAATTTAATGCTGGAAGAGAGTTTTGCTATGATTTTCAGCAGAGCCGGGGCCCTGCACAAAACATCATAATTACAGTGCCTGTCATGACTCCTAATCACAAATGTCATAAAAACGACATAACATCCATCGTAAAGCTCTCGGCATAGCAATGATTCAACAGAAATCATTCCGCTACAACCTGCAAACTCTCAAATGCCACAGCCAGTTGCCTAAAAGCCCACTGGTTCAAACTGTGCAACAGTCTTATGTCAGTCATAAACATGGTGTTGACCTGCCACCACCAGCGTTATGTCAGTTCTAACGACAAACAGCAAAGGCAATAACACAACAGTCTAGAAGGAGAAAAAAGGATGACGGCACATACAAAGTAAATTGCATATTAACATATTTGTCTTGTGTAGTGAGTGAGCGATATATGTGCTTGTTAGTGGAAGTAACACGGAGTCACACTAACTCCAAGTCCACCTTTTCCCCCTGATGGGTCGCTGGGGGTCGATGACCACCGGCTACCATAGTGAGGTGTCGGCCAAATCACTGGAGGAAGACACAAAGCAGAGTGTGTAAGTGCAAAAACTGAAAGAAACACACATTCTGGTTGAAAGAGGAGGTTAGACTGAAAGAGTGGGTGAGTGGGAGAGCGAAGGCTTTAATGATGCTGAAAATTGGCCCGTGACTGCGGTACACCCCTCAGGTAAATCATTGCTACAGCTTGCTGTCAACTTATCTGTCCCCTTGTCCTCCCATCTCGCCCCTCCCACGGGCCGGTTCTGTCTCACATAGTCTCCCCCGCCTCACCCTGACCCAACTTCTTTTATGACCACATATTCAAAACTTCCATCTTCCAACCACCCTGTCATCATAAATAACTGGTTGCATGTTGTCTGTATGCGTTTGAAAGCTTTTAATTCACTGTGCATGCTTGAAACCGGTTTTGTGCAAGATCTGAGGAGGAAAGAAACAAAGGAAATTCACTCAGGTATTGTCAAGTACTGTGCACCTTTCTTCTACTTTGAGATACATTATGGATTCACTCTACCACATTTCAGGGAGAAATATGATACTTTCTCCTCCACTGCATTTATCTGGTGGCTATGTTCACTAATTACTTTGCCGAGTAAGGCTGTACACACAAATCACGTCATGAGCTCATAAAATATGATGCATTGCTGGAGTTTAAACTAGCCAGCGTGACAGGCAGAAATTTGTTGGCTTATGTGGTCTCAAAGAAATTTTCATTTTAATATGCAGCCAGTAATGCAAATCTCGATTTCTCAGCATTAAGCTTCCAACAGGATGTGATTTGTTGCAACTGTGCCTCATTGTCACTTGTGAATGTATGGTAATCTTAATCCCACAGTTTCACGAGTAAAAGTAAGTATTGCAGGTGTTTGTCCATTCACAATATATCTGCCTTCTGGAGACTTTAACAGCTCGAGGAAAAGGTTGTTGTCACTTCAACTGCGGTGCAGCTGCATAAATAAGGTAAACTTATTGAAAAAGTAGCAAATGTGTATAAAACCTATGCTGACTCACTGCAAGTCCACTTTTTTAACCACAATATTTTGACGCAGAATGTTGATCAGCTGTCAAGACTGCTAACTGCAGTACTGTGTAGAAGAGTTAGATCTCCTTAATAAAATACAACCTGCAAATAGCATTCCTACACTACTACTCAAAAGATGGGATACACCTTCTCCTTCAGTGGTTTTTCTTTATTCTTATTATTTTCAACATTGTACATTAATACTAATGGCATACAAACAGAAAATGTATGAAATCATGCAGTAAACAAAAACAATGTTAGACAACTCAGAAGATGATTTTATTTTAGAAACAGTGGCACTGAGGAAAAGACAGGAGGCTGAGCTGGAGGCAGCAGAGATGAAAATGTTGAGGTTCTCATTGGGCGTGACGAGGATGGATAGGATCAGGAATGAGTACATCAGAGGGACAGCACATGTAAGATGTTTTGGAGACAAAGTCAG
>JAQQAE010023314.1:0-10066 GCA_029823295.1 Pseudamia nigra
CGCTCGGGGCGGGCGGCCGGACACGCCGCCTCGAAAATTAAACGAGGAGGGGTTTAATTTTGCAGTCCCCGCTCGCGTTGCAGCAAAATGCCAGCGTTAATCTGTCTTTCATCGGTTTATGACCGGGCAGTTTATTCTCCGCGGTGATGAATGTTCTCCGTGGCATTTTAAAAATTAAACCCTTCATCGTTTACCACTCAGAAAACCCCCGTGTGTTTAAGACCCACAAAATCATAAAAGAGAGATTACAGGTGATGTGATGAGACAATACAAGGTTGTGTCCATGGGCCTGGACGTGGATGAGGCTGACATTGCGGAGCACAGTGAGGAGCACAGTGAGGAGCACAGTGAGGAGCTCACGACAGAGGAACTGCAGGACTTAGAGACGCTGCAGATTCAGCACCTCCAAATCTCAGGCCATGGTCCTCAGCCAGAAAAAGGTAGAGTGCTCCCTCCACGAGTGGAGGAGTTCAAATATCTTGGGGTCTTTGTTCATGAGTGAGGGAGGATGGAGTGGGAGTTTGACAGGTGAATAGGTGCACCATTTGCAGTGGTCAGTTCTGGTAAAGAACGAGCTGAGCCAAAAGGCGAAGCTCTTGATTTACTGGTCAATCTATGTTCCAACCCTCACCTACGGTCATGAGCTTTGAAAGAACAAGATCCAGGATACAAAATGAGTTTCCACCGCAGGGTGGTGGGCTCTTCCTTAGAGATACGGTGAGAAGCTCAGTCATCCAGGAGGGACTCAGAGTAGAGCTGCTGCTCCTCCATGTCAAGAGGAGCCAGATAAGGTGGGTTCGGCATCTGGTTCAGATGCCTCCTGGACTCCTCCCTGGCGAGGTGTTCCAGGCATGTCCAACTGGGAGAAGGAGGCCCCAGGGAAGACCCAGGGTGCGCTGGGGGGACTATGTCTCTCGGCTAGCCTGGGAATGGCTTGGAATCCCCCCACAAGAGCTGGACAAAGTAGCGAGGGAGAGATAAGTCTGGGCTTCCTGGCTGAAGCTGCTGCCCCCGTGACCCGATGACCTAGAAAAGTAGTAGAAGATGGATGGATCATCCAACTCTTACCTTTGACAACAGCTCAGCCGTGTGTTGGTCTCGTTCTGATCCAGAGAAGCACAGCCTTGAACACAATGCTTCTCCGTCTTCACGTTGATGATGCTGCTGAGCTCGTACGCTCACAGCTTCAGGAAGTCCACACACAACCACATGGTCAATGTGCTGCAGGATGTAACGACACGCCGAACTCTGCACTTCAGCCGAGACCATGAACCTGTTCTGTGGATTCATTCATTGTACAGTATAAGATGTAGGTAGAAAGTCACTTTATTCCAAACAATTGGTTCATGTTGTTAGTTATTTCATTCATTTTCGTTCTTGACTATTTTGATGATGGAATGAACATCAAAGGATCAAAGGCAGTGCGGCGTGGGCTCTGCACTCACAAACATCCCATGTGAATGTGCTTTAGTGCAGTGGAACTCTGGGGTTTCTCCTCAGACCTGTTCACAGGCCGAGACGCCGGCAGCTTCACACGCCAACCATCTGTGTCCGAATAAAAACCAACGAATCAAGAACCTTCCAGACCCTCAGTTTCCAACGAGCTGCGACTCCAGGGACGATTCTGCGACGCCGTCCTTCAAACCGGTGGCTGTGAATTTGCAGTGCATAAAGTCATCATGAGCAGCTGCAGCCCGTATTTCAGGTACGTTAATGAGAAGCTGATTCATTAAAAAAAAGAGTTAAAGGTTGCAAATGTGTTCCATTTACTGAAGCTGGAGTTTAATCACTGGTCATTAATCTAAAAGTCAAGTAATTAAAATTATTTGTTATAATATAAAACAAATCTTTATTACCATCTGTCTGAATACAGTTTGAGTTTATTCAGAGAATTTGTGATGAAAAAGCACATTTAAAAACAACATAGTTGGCCAGTTGTACAGTTTCCTCTGAAGGTGTTGGAACAGCGAAGCGAATTCCTTTATTTCTGCTGCACAATGAAAACATTTGGTTTTGTCATCAAATGACGAATATTGGACAAAAGATCAGTTTTTCAGCTTCTATTTCCAGGTATTTACATCAAAATCAGTTAAAGAGCTTATAAGATAACATTGTTTGTAACAAAAACACCAAAATCTTACATGAGCAAAAGTATTGGAACAAAATACAATGAAGTGAATAATACTTAATATTTAGGTGCAAATCCTTTACCTATAATAACTGCAACATACTGACGTCACCAAACTTTTACATTGTTCTTTTGTGATGCTTTTTTCACCTCAGTTGTTGTTTGTTTTGGGGTTTTTCCTCTTTAGCAGGTCAAATGCACGTTTAATAGGGTTGAATCTGCACATTGACTTGTTCAGTCGAAAACCTTCCACTTCTTCCCCTGACGAACTCCTTGGTCGTCATGACGATGTGTTTTGGATTGTTGTCTTGCTACATGATGAAGGATCTTCCTGATCAGTTTAGTTGCAGCTCTTTTTAAATTTGTCTCTGTAGACGTCTGAGTTCATTTTGCCGCTGCCATCAGAGGAGATTTATGGATGTGGTGAAGGAGGACATGAAGGTAGTTGGTGTGAGAGAAGACGATGCAGAGGAGAGGATAGGGTGAGATGGAGGCAGATGATTGGCTGTGGCGACTCCTGAAGGGAACAGCCCAAAGGAAAAGAAGAAGATCATATGTCGCATCAAAAATGAAGATAAATGATCTCATCGCAGAAGAAGCCATACAAGCCCGAGTCAGACACGACTCCTCTATGTTTCACAGATGAACTCGTGAGCAGCTCATTTCTCTCTTCACACTTTAGTCTTTCTATCACTTTGATAAAGGTTCATTTTGGTCTCATTAGTCCATAAACTTTGTCCCAGAACTTCCTTCCTGTTCTTCTTGCTAATGAGTGGTTTCATCTTCTGGTGGAGCATCTGTACTTTTGTTCCTGGAGTCTTCTGTGAACGGTGGATCATGATCCTTCACTCCTGTCCTCTGGAGGTTGTTGATGATGTCACTGACAGTTGTTTCAGGGTTTTTCGTCACAGTTCTCACAATGTCTCTGTCATGAGCTGCTGATGTTTTCCGTTATCGACCGGTTCCACATCTTGTTGCTCAGTTCACCAGTGGTTTCTTTCTTCTTCAGGACATTCCTAATGATTGTCAATATTTGTACAATGGCTCTGATTTTCCATCTTCCCTGAGCTTCAAAATTGCCTGCTTTTCTCCCATAGACAGCTCTCTGGTCTTCATGTTGGTTATACTTGTTTAACTATAAATGCGTGTTTACAGGCAAAACCCAGAGCTGAAACTGAGAGGAGACACTCAGTGTGATTTATGGTTTGAATAATCAGTGTAATAGGACACACCTGGGCAGCAAAACACACCTCTCAGTTCTATGTTCCAATCATTTTGCTCGCTTGAAAAATGGGTTGGTTCAAAAAAAATGGTGCTATCTTCTAAGTTCTTTAATTGATTTTGATGTAAATACCTGGAAATAAAAGCTGAAATACTGATCTTTTGTCTCACATTCATGGTTTGATGTCAAAGCCAAACGTTTTCAGTTACAGCACAAATAAAGGAATTGGCCTCGCTGTTCCAATACGTTCAGAGGGCACGGTACATCAGAAGTCCAGAAATATTGTTCTTTTCCACTGAAGATTTTATTAATTATTATTATTCTGCCGCTTTTTTGGACGACATCTACTCCCACAGTTTTCACCTGAGTCCCACCGTTCAAACACTATATTGTCAAGCTCGTCCAGGACATTCCAGCTATTGCGTTTTGTAAATCTATCTTTTGTAGTTTTTAAATTATTTGTTTTTTTACACAAATTTTTTTCCCATTACAAATGGGAATGCACTGCCTTTCATCGTTTGATGTTCATTCAAACCTTGAATGTCCTCTTGAACTTTTTCAGCAAGTTCAGCTATTTCTAATGAGCAATCCCACGCAGTCTCTTCAGAGATGGCACATTTTCTAGTTGCTCTCGGCGGTACTTCAGAGTACTCAGAAAAAAAAAAGAGTACTCAGAAAAACATACCGTCAGAGTAGAAAGGAGTAAAAACAAGCAAAACCACCCGGAGAGTTGTCTGTTTTTTAAGAAAATGTACAGAAATAATCACAAGAAGAACAAAAAAAATGAGCAAAATGAAAAAAAAGAATCTGAAGAAAATAGCCATGTAACTTTTGAAAATATGGAACATACAGTAATAAGCATGAATGACCAAAATAAACAAAAATGAAGAAAATCATCAAGTAAGTTAACAAAAATAATCAAGAAACTGAACAAAAATGAACAAAATAGTGACGAACAAATTGAAAGAAAGAAAATGACTGAAATAAGCAACAATATGAACCAATTATTGATAATAAAGTTACATTTTACCTACATCTTATAATGTACAGTGAATGAATCCGCAGAACAGGTTCATGTGTTTGAGACATAAAAGTAAGACAACAAAATGTTTAAGAATAAAGATTGAAATCATTTTGACTCGTAAAGATAATCGATGATTATGATTGGCGCTATACAAATAAAGATTGAATTGAATTGAATTGAATCGAATTGAATCGAATCGAATCGAATCCACTGAACTGTCACTAACGGTTGTATTTTAGATTCTGTGTTCTGTCTCTGTCCTCTGACTCTCAGGACCCTCTTTGAACGGTGGGCACCACCAGGGGTCTCCACCATTTCTGGGCTAGCTCCTGACATGAGGAAGCTCATCCTGGAGTTCAAATTCACCGGCTCCGTCACCGTGACCGATCAGAACGTCCGGGACCTGCTGCTGGCCGCCAATCAGCTCGACATCATGCCCATCGTGGACGTCTGTTTCAACTTCCTGCAGGAGCAGATCTGTGCGGAGAACTGCATCGGCATCTGGCAGCTTGCAAAGTACATCATCTCGACTGAAGTGCAGAGTACGGCGTACCGTTACATCCTGCAGCACTTTGACGATGTGGTTGTGTGTGGAGAGTTCCTGAAGCTGTCAATGCACGAGCTCAGCGACATCATCAGCAAAGACGAACTCAACGTGAAGACAGAGAGCATTGTGTTCAAGGCTGTGCTTCTCTGGATCGGACACACCCCCGAGGAACGAAACCAACACATGGCTGAGCTGTTGTCAAAGGTAAGAGTTGGGTGGTCATCCATCCATCTTCTACCACTTTTCCAGGTCATCGGGTCGCAGGGGCAGCAGCTTCAGCAGGGAAGCCCAGACTTATCTCTCTGGAGATAAGTCTGGGCACCTCATCTGGCTCCTCTTGACATGGAGGAGAAGCAGCTATACTCTGAGCACCTCCTGGACGACTGAGCTCACCCTATCTCTAAGGAAGAGCCCACCACCCTGCGGTGGAAACTCATTTTGGCCGCTTGTATCCTGGATCTTGTTCTTTCAGTCATAACCCAAAGCTCATGACCGTAGGTGAGGGTTGGAACATAGAGGGACCAGTATATTGAGAGCTTTGCCTTTTGGCTCAGCTCCGTCTTCACCAGAACTGACTAATGCAGAGTCTACATCACTTCAGATGGTGCACTGATCCGCCTGTCAAACTCCCAATCCATCCTCCCTAACTCATGAACAAGACCCCAAGATATTTAACCTCCTCCACTTGAGGCAGGACCTCATCCCAGAGCTGTAGGGAGAACTTCACCTTTTTCTGGCTGAGGACCATGGCCTGAGATTTGGAGGTGCTGATTCTCATCCCAGCCACGTCACATTCAGCTGTGAACTACTCCAGTGAGAGCTGCAGGTCACAGCCTGATGAAGCCAACAGAACCACATCATCTGCAAAAAAAGCAAAGATGCAATCCTGGGGCCACCAAACTAGAAACCCTCAACACCTTGGCTGTGCCTAGAAATTCTGACCATAAAATTTATGAACAGAATCGGTGGCAAAGGGCAGTCCTGGCAGAGTCCAATTCTCACCAAAAACAAGTAACGACCTACTGCTGGTGATGCAGACCAGACTCTGAAACTGGCCATATAGGGACTGAATAGCCATTATCAGTTCGTTTAGCACTCCATATTCCCACAGCGCTCCCCACAGACCTCCCCGAGGGACACTGTCAAATGCCTTTACCAGATCCACAAAAGACATGTAGACTGGTTAGTCAAACTCCCATGCACCCTCCAGGACTGGCCAAGGGTGTAGTTAGTAAACTGTTACAGAGTCAAGACAAAAACCACACTGCTCCTTCTGAATCCAAGATTCGACTTGTCCATAGATCCTCCTCTACAGTACCCTGGAATAGACCTTACTTGGGAGGCTGATCAGTGTGATCCCCCTACAGTTGGAACACAACCTCTGGTCCCCTTTCTTAAAAAGGGGAACCACCACCCTGAGGAAAAAATCCAGAGGCACTGCCCCAATGTCCATGCAATGTTTCAGAGGTGCATCAGCCTCGAGAGCCCCACAACATCCACAGCCTGAAGGAACTGCGGGCAGATCTTGTCCACCCCCGATGCCGTAGCACCAAGGAGTCTTTTGGCCACCTTGGTGACGTTGTCCCCAGGAATAGGAGAGCCCACCGCAGAATCCCCAGGCTCTACTTCCTCAAAGGAAAATGTGCTGGTGGTGTTGAGGAGGCAGTCTCCACAGTGCTAATGATGCACTGCTTCCCATTTCTGAGCCGCCAGATGGCAGACCAGAATTTCCTCAAGGCCATCCAGAATTTGTTTTCCATGACCATGCCAAACTCCTCCCATGCCTCAGCAACCACTGAAGCTGCATCCTGCATGGCCTGCTAGTATCCATCAGTTTCCTCTAGGGTCCAACAGTCCACGAAGGCCCAATAAGACTCCTTTTTGAGGTTGATGGCAACCCTCACCACCAGTGCCACCATGACAGGCACGAACCACCTTATGGCCACAGCTCTGGTCAGCTGCCTCAACAATTGAGCCACAGAAGAAGGCCCAGTCAGACTCAATGTCCCCCACCTCCAACAGGGCATGGCTGAAGGCCTGCTGCAGGTGACAGTTGAAGCTCTTTCTGAGAGAAGACTCTGCCAGATGTTCCTAGCACACCCTCACAATATGTTTGGGTCTGCCAGGTCTGATGAGCATCCTGCCCCATCATTGGAAACCAACTCACCACCAGGTGGTAATCGGTTGACTGCTTTGCCACCTCTTCACCCATGCGTCCAAGACATGTGGCTGCAAGTCCAATGATATGACTACAAAATCGATCATTGAACTGTGGCCAAGGGTGTCCTGGTGCCAACTGCACATATGGACACCCTTATGCTTGAACATGGAGTTCGATATGGACAGTCCATGATAAGCACAGAAGTCAATCACAAAACACCACTGAGGTTCAGATCAGGGGGCCCTTCCTTCCAATCGCGCCCCTCCAGGTCTCACTGTTATTGCTCACATGAATGTTGAAGTCCCCCAGCAGAAAGATGGAGGCCCTCCAGCACCCCACACAGACTCGAATAAGGGTGGGTACTCTGAACTGCTGTGTTGTGCATTGGCACAAACAACAGTAATGATCCATCCCCCCACCCACAGGCAGTAGGAGGCTACCCTTTCCTCTACCCAGGTGAACCCCAGCATACAGGTGCTGAGCTGGGGATCAATATGTATGGTCACACCTGCTCATCGCCTCTCCATGGGCAACTCCAGAGTGGAAGAGAGTCCAACCCTTCTCGAGGACACTGGTTCCAGAGTCCAAGCCGTGCATCGAGGTAAACCAGACTATATCTAGCCGGTGTCTCTCCACCCTGCGCACCAACTCAGGCTCCTTCCCCACCAGAGAGGTGACATTCCACATCCCCAGAGCCAGCGTCTGCAACTGAGGATCTGTCTGCCAGGACCCCCGCCTTTAGCTGCCACCCACATCAAACTGCACCCGACCCCCATGGCCCCTCCCACAGGTGGTGTGCCCATGAGAGAGTGGACCCACGTTGCCTCTTCGGGATGTGCCCGGCCCAGCCATCAGGCGCCTGTTTTCATGCACCACAATCTAAAGAAACATTTATGAACAAAAAGGGAAAAAAACAATAAGTGTCTAAAAATATTCAAACCTTAATGAACCACATGAAATACGACGCAGTCGTCTGGCTGGAAACATGTTAACACCAATTGAATTCAACTTTTCAATGCTTTTTACTAATTTGTTCATTTTCTTGACTAAAAACAAAAATTACTGTTCATTTCATTGATTTGGTTTATTTTTGGTATATTTTGTACCTTATTTGCCTCAATTATTTCTTAATTTTTGATCATTATGGAGTTGATTTTTCTTCTTTTTGCTGATTTAGTGCTTATTGTGTTCATTTTGATTTATTATAATATGTTATTTCCATCTCTAGACAAAGCCATAGAAGCCACTGAGGAGTTTGTAAAATGTCATTAAATGTGCTTGATTAACCTGTGTCCTGTGTCCCGGTTCAGGTGCGCCTGGCCCAGACCAGCGTCGAGTACATCACTAACAACGTGGCGTCCAATGCGCTGGTTAGAAGTAACAGTGAGTGTCAGACCATCGTGCAGAACGCCCTGAGGGCCATCGTCACACACAGGTACAGTAACCCTTCGGCCCGGCCTCGCCATCCTCACTCCATCCTATTGGCCATTGGAGGCAAAAGCGACGAAAATCCAACCAATGTCATAGAAGTGTATGATTTCCGCGCTGACTGCTGGCACAACACATCACACTCTCTTGAGCATCCTCGTGCTCACCATGGCACCGCCTTCCTCAATGGCTCAGTGTACTGCGTTGGTGGCGTCGACCGTGGGGAGTATTTCAACAGCGTGCGCAGGTTCGACCTGAGTACACAAACCTGGCACAAGGCGGCGCCCATGAACTGCGCTCGAAGCTATGTGAGCGTCACTGTGATGAATGGATGCATCTACGCCCTGGGAGGCTACAATGGACACAGATGCCACAATAAAGCGGAGGTCTACGATCCTGAGACCAGCGACTGGAGGTTCATCACACCAATGCATGAGCGGAGGGCCCTCGCCAGCTGCACGACTCTCCACGGCAAGGTTTGTATAGCTACAAACACAGACTTTGAATGCAATGTCACTATAAAAACTCAGGTTTTATTATGTCTTTTACATTTTCAAAATAACAGCAAAGAAAAAATGGCCACAACAAAAGTTTGGGCACCCTGCATACTTAATGCTTTGTAGAGCTGCCTTTTGCCCCTTTTCCACTAGTACCTACTGGGCTCAACTGGGCTCGACTCAGCTCACGTTTCCATCAGGTCATAGTACTTTTTTAGGACCTGCTCGGCCGGGGTTCCAGCTGAGCTGAGTAGAGAATGTGACGTACACAGACTGCAGGCCTCTGATTGGCTCGGGAGTGGCATCACTGGACACGTCTCTAGAGAGACTCAGACACAACAAGGAACTGCGGCATTTTTAAAAAAAGCTAGCAAAAGTGACCTTACATCTGTATCATCGCTACTTGTATTAATTGACAATGGCAACACGTAAATCCACACCGTGTCCAACGACGAGGTCCAGACATTTGTGTGTCTGGTGGCTGAGACAGAATTCAGAGGGCGCTGGATGGAGCCGCAAGACACGATTGGAAGTGGTTCGATCTAATGGAAACGACCGAGAACCTGATAATGGTGAGTGTTTTCGACTTAAGCTAAAGCATCTTTAACGTTACTTCTCCTGATGGTGATAAACTCACTATGAACAAACAGTGATCTCTTAAAACTAACACAGTTGTTCTGTGTTTGCAGACAGTGGACTAGGTTAGTTTAGCCACTGATGCTAACGCTGTGCTCTGCTTGTATTTTATGCTCAGTGTCTCCCAAGTATCACGACTGAAAACAGCAAGTAAAGTCAACATGTCAACAACATCTGACGAACAAGACGGTGTTAGTACTAGTAAAAACTTTGTTACGTGTTGCAGGTTTGTGCTGTGTGTGTGTGTTAAAGTTCTGTGTGTGTTTTCTCCAGCTCTGCTGCCTCGGCTTCGACACAGCGACGTGTTTTCACCGGTAAGAAACAATAAACACTGACTTTCAGCTGTACGTTTATTTCCCCAATACGTCAAAAAACCTGCTTTGTTTAACCACCTCTCATTTCTGCTTTTCTACCCTTTAGACA
>JAQQAE010023315.1:0-10066 GCA_029823295.1 Pseudamia nigra
ACATGCCCCGTCCCAGCTTTTTTTTACTTCTTTTACTTTTTTTCCTGTTTTACTTCACCTTTCTTTTTAACAAGTGTTGTTAACACTCAAAGTGTTTAAGAACTGAGGACACTAATTGCTAAAGCTTTGTAGGTAGAATTCTGACCCATTCTTGCTTGATTTATGACTTCAGTTGCTCAACAGTCCAGTCTTATTTGACACTTCATAATGTGCCATGCATTTTCGATGGGAGGCAGGTGTGGACTGCAGTCAGGCCAGTCTAGTACCCATACTAATTTACTACAGAGCCACGCAGTTGTAAGGATGTGTCTTGCCATTGTCTTGCTGAAATAATTAGGGACATCTGACAAAGATGTTGCTTGGATGCAGCATATGTTTCTTCAAAACCCGTTTAGTCTTTTAACATTAATGGAGCCTTCACAGATGTGCAAGTCACTCACAGGGGGCATTAACACACACCCATACCATCACAGATGCTGACTTTGAACATTGTGCTGATAATCGGCATGATTCTTTTCCTCTTTAGCCTGGAGTAAGTAATGTCAAGGATTTCCAAAAACAATTTAAAATGTGGACTTGTCACACCACAGCACACTTTTCCACTCTGCATCAGTCCACCTCAGATGAGATGGACTGAACTCAAACAACATGGAATTGAACAGCTGGACTTCAATGAAATTGACACACAGGAGACGGGCTGGGGAGAACCCAAGGTCCTCTGAGGACAGTGGCTGCTGGACATGTGAGAATTCATGGAAGCATGGGAACTTGTGTTTTTTTGGGGCCCTGTCCACGGAGGATGTGATGGATATTTACCTATTTGGAACGATGATAACAGGATTTCTGCTGATTGGCTTGGGTGTTTTCCTGGCTATCGACACAAAGAATGGACAGAGTTGTTCAGAGCTCAGTAAAGCTTTGACCCCAGATTAAGCAGTTGGGAAGAGAATCTTTTCAGCACGACATGGACGATTTCTGAGGTAAGTCATAGAGGGTCTTCAACGGAGGTGCTGGGGTCTCTTTACAGGAATGGTTTTTGAAGTCTGGTACCAAAATACATATGAAATTGGAGTTGAGGAGATGAAATTTTTTTCTCCCTTAAAAGTGATGGCTTATCTTTATTTTGACTTCTGGTTTTCCCTCAGAGCCTTGGACAGGCTGTGTGTCATCTCTCCCTTGGAGCAGACTCAGCTGGAGAATGTGCCTGCTTATGACCCTCCCCCGCTCTTCAGAAATATTCTGATAGTGGGTCAGGCTGAAATTTCATGGACATGTTGCCACCTGGTGGGCATCATGGTACTTAACATCTGACAAGTGCAGGAGAGGATTCTTGACTATTGTCGAGGTGAACTTTCTATGGACACGTGCCGCCACGATAAACCACCATGGAACTTAACATCTGGACAATTCGCACTGAGGAAGGATTTTTGACTTTCTATCAGAACTGATAACACACAAACGCACCCATTGAATCATATGCATATTTTACATACACTCCCCAACTCTCTCTGACCTTACTTTGTTTGCTTTGTTAATGTGTGAAACTGTCTGCTATATGTGCAATAAGAGGGTTTTTTTTCTGTTTTCATAATTTTGGTCACTCATGAGCTAAATTCTGTGAAGATGTGCTTTTTTTTCTCTCTAATCCAAATGTATCACCTCCCTCCCCCTCTTTTTCCCCCAAACTGCAAGGTGCGAGCCCAGTTCGCTGCCCTAAATGAATTTCCCCTTTTTGTGGGATCAATAAAGTATATCTATCTATCTATCTATCTATTGACACATTTTCAGAGGATGTGGGTATGGTTTGTAAACTCTCTGCCATCAGCATGAATCAGAGTCAGCTGTGAGAGGACAAGCTAATATGAGCAGCTGAGGTGAGGCAGCTGAGAGAGGAGAACACGTGGAGTATGATTAGAAGCAATGCTGACCGAACTGGTGGAGAATTGAGAGACTCGTCGAAGTGAGTGTCAGAGATTCAGGACAATTGGAAAATGAGAGGTTTGACAGAACAGCTCAGGAAGTAGAGCTGAGGGAACTCAACCATAGTGACCTACGGACTGAGAATCAAACTTTTAAAGAGCATGCTAACACTTTTGTAGGTATTCACCTAAAAACTCTGAACTACAAACAAACAACCCAAGCGGGGGTTGACCGGTTCAACAAAAGAATGCACATGAACCGCAGGTCAGACAGACTTCATGGGTGTGATTTGCTGGACCCAGAAGCAGAGTGTGGGTGAGTTTGGCAAACACACACCTTCATCCTCCGATAGGGTCAAACCACATCACCCAGGGCAATTATAGAACGTAACTCAAGTTCTGTACAAACATGCAGGGTCTGGTGAAGGTTAGTTACGGGGGGGCTGTCTTGGGAGCTTAGAGAACTGACTCCAAGCTAAGCTAGCCAGCCCTCACTGTAACAGAGATATATTTTCTTAGCATGTTTTTTTAATGAAATATTTTTTTAAATTAAATAGGAAAACCAAAAGCCAGATCAAAAGTAAAAGCACATGAAAGTGGTACAAAAATGCACTGTGCAAAATATCTGCCCTTTGTGTGTTAATTCCAAATATCACAAAAAAACATTATTACCAAAGTGTTTAGATTAAACCATTAAAGCCAACAGACGTCACACCCAGGCAACTGTGAAGATGCAACAGAGATATTAACAGATGGTCTGTCTAATCAGGATATCAAAACCTCTTTAATCTCACTGAAAAGCCAGTCCCTAGTGGTGACAGGTGGTATTGCAGATGTCTGACTCCCTCCTGGTGAGAGATGTCTTTATTCATTACCAGTGGAATCATTTGGATGGAGCTAAGATGTGCAGCTGATAATCGGGCCATGCTGTGCGACAGGACAAGCTTGTAATTGACAGTGGCCATCATTCTCCTGTTCTCTGTCTTGTCTTCCTTTCTCTGTCCTAATTAAGAGTAAGGAGTTTTTTCTGTGTCTTGAGCATATATTGTTAATGACCTCCACATAACTTGATAGCTTTTGGAAGTAGATATAATTAAGATATTTTTGGCATCTACAAACAAATCAGTCTCTACAATCAGCCAGGTTATTATTGCAAGATATTTTAGATAATTTGATGTACAAGTTAGACGATTAAACATGTTTTCTTCATTTTGATGATTTTGTGAATGCCAGGGGAGGGCCATTTTAATCAGGTATCTCTTTAGGTCATCCTGCAAAATAAAACACCTTATTTTCTGTGGGCCTTTTCTGCATACGTTTATGAACAAGGAAAAGTAAAATTGGTAAAACAGGCAGTTGTGTGAAAATTAGGTAAATAATCCACCAAATGAGCGAAAATTTAAAAAATGAATGAAGAACCCAATTAGAAAAATGAACACAATATTTAAGAAAATGACTAAAAGTGAACTAAATAATTTCTTAAGTGAGCAAAAATTAGCATAACTGACAATGTGAAGAGAAATTAACAAAACAAATATTAATAAACCAATTAGATGGTCAAGACAATGAGAAAATGAATGAAATCCACAAAAATGAACAGAAATGTACAATATATGAACATGTTAATGTGGGTTTAAGGGGGGGGGCGCTATAAGCAAGGCCATACCTGCTCGCCGCTGCTCACCTTAGGCAACTCCGGAGTGGTACGTATTCCAGCCCCTCTAGAGGATATTGGTTCAGGAGCCCAAACTGTGCATGGAGGTGAGCTCGGCTATATCTAGCCAGTATTTCTTCACCTCCCACACCAGCTCAGGTGCCTTTCATACCAGTGAGGTGACATTTCATGTGCCTGGAGATAATTTTGGCAACCAGAGATGCACCAACCAGGTCTCCACCTTCAGCTGCCATCCAACACACACAGCACTGGACCCTTATGGCACTTCCTGTAGGTAGAGGGCCCATAGGAAGGTGGAACTACAGTATGTTCCTTTTTTTGGGTTGTACCTGACCAGACCCCATGGTGGAGGTCTGGCCACCAGGTACCCATATGCCCCTCCTCCAGGCCTGGCTCCAGGGTGTAGCCCCGGTCTATGGTGTATTACAGATTGACCCTAAAGTGAAGAAATGAGCTGGGCTTAAAGCTCCAGGACAGAGATTCTAGTGTATTTGCCAAGAGTAGATTTGTGTTTGACTCCTTCTTTCACCCTCTATAGTCAAAAACAATTATTGAATCGATGTGTGACTGTTGATTGCTCAGCCATGGTTTTCGTTTATGCTCAGAGAGAGGTGAGAGTTGTGGTCATTTAGAAAAAAACAATAAACCTGTTTTTGTTCTCTTATTTAAAGCTGTTTGCTGACATTAACCTAACACTATCTGACATGTGCTATTAACTAAAGTGACTCACGGCTCAGAGAAAGCAATAGATTTGGAGTCGGGTCCGGCCCAGTGCCAATGGGATTGAGTGGTGTGGCAGCTGAAGATGTTTGTGTTACGCTACATTCAGTGAACTGAGCATCTGATAATGAGATGTCACTGGTCATCTGATGGATTATATTCCTGCTTTTTCAAGTGTTCAGAGCTACTGTTTGTCAGGATTTCTGGAGAAAAGTAGAAAGAGAAACACTTTCATTCGTTTCTGATGTATCCTCTAATTATGGCAAACTAAAATGAATAAACCACATGATATACTGAAAAGCTGTAATTTGGGTCTCACTTATGTTCCCTGTTTTTGCAAGTAAACATATATTTGAATTGAAGGCTGGGAAAATGCTTATTAATGTTATTGATGTTTATGTCTTTACTTTATATTAAAGCAGCAGTGCTCTGTAAGTTTTTGGGTGTTATTGAGCAACAAAAACAATCCATAATTACCTTTCACTGTAATTCAAATTGTCAGAGAAGGAATAGAAATTCTTCTCAGGCTGGACATTTGTGATTTGAAGCTATAAAAGTTTAAGGCATGATGGGGTAGATTTGATCAGATAGATGATATGTTTTCAGACCATATAGTCTGTGATTGTCAGCTGTAATTACTGATCAGTGTTCACCTTTTGCAGATTTGACTGTACTCTGTAGTTTAAGATGGAAGCTTGAGGCAAGAAGCAGCATCAGTGGCCTGGACCAGGGTTCACCCCAGGATGTCTGATGTTGAAAAGGCGGTATAGGGGTAATTACCTATATCTACTAAACTATCAGTCAAGAGTTTGGCCAAACATATTTCAGTGTTTTTTGTTCATTTTTCATCATATTCAACATTGTACATTAATGTGGGAAAAATACATACAGAATTATGTAGTTAACAAAAAGGTTTAAAACCACACAAGATATGTTTTATATTTTAATTAGTTAAAGTAGCTACAGTACATTTAACTTCAATGACAGCTTTGCACTGTCGAGGCATTTTCTCATCAGATTCACATGGCGGATACAGAGTTATTGACCTTATTAGTGCAACTACAACAACTGTACAAATCCATATTATGGCAAGAAACACCTAGATTAGTAAAGAGAAAAGACACCATAATTAAAAAAAATGAAGGTCAGCCAATCCAAAAATGCATCCCCAAGTTTTGTCACCAATATTAAACCCTATCTGGTGGTTAATGGGGGATGGTAATTCTACTAAACCTATCTTCCACGGCAGAGGTAGATCTTGGGCTTCCTTTCCCGGGACAGTTCTCATGAGAGTTTAATCATAGCGTTTAAAGGAGGAGTGTCCAAACTTTTGATTAGAAGTGCATGTCTCTCTGGTCTGAGACAGTAAAACGAGTCTGGTCTGGGGTAGGTGAAGTTGGACATTGTAGATCAAAATGTCCAAACACATCACGACTACCAAACCACTACTGACCCATCAGTTCTCCTAGAGAGTCTTTAGAGAGGAATAAAATGTATGTCTAAATCCTGTGACGGTCCCCTCCCAGTCATTGTGATACAGACTAACATACAGAATGAAGATGTGTTGTTTTCAAAGTCTGACGTTTCCCTCTGATTTCAGCTCTCAAAAAGGCAATATTCCCATTAAAGCCTGCTCTGCATTAGCAGATTTTAAAAGGTCTAAGAGATTTTGAAATCTCGTGACATAATGCTACATATGATATCAATCATTACACCAACTTTTTTTTCCATTGAAGTTGTATACTGACAAGAAAATAATAAGCTGCAAAGATAATCAATTAAATAGAAAACAAGAAGAAAAAAGAAGCGTACAACATGATAATATCAAGCATAAGAATAAAATGAGAAACATGCTGTGTACACTTAGAGGCTGTTTTTACAGAGGAGAATGGGAAGCTCAAACTCACCAATGTCTTCTCACCCTGAATCTGAAAATGGACTTGGGTTAGGGTGGGTTGAATGAGGGGAGGTCTGTATTTCAAATTAGTGGTGTGCGATACTGCATATTTTGGTATCGATCAGATACCAAGTAAATACGGGCCAGTATCACCGATACCGATACTTTTCAATAAGAGGTCATAGGTGTTTTTTGTGATGTTTCCTTTTTTCTTATTAAATAGTTAAAACCGAGGACAGATTTAGGACAAAGTTTATAGTTAAATAGAAAATGCTTTATTTATCGGCACCGCCGCGCAGATCCATTTGGCTGCAAATGCTTCCTGTGTAACAGATCAGTCATTATGGGCGACCAGGAGCCCTCTACAAGATGGACCCTGACCGACCGACAGACCGCAGCAGAGAGCTCATCCAGGAGTTTAATACCGGGATAAAAACACTGTGTGTGTGATTCTGAGCCTCAGAGGAGGCGGTGTTTGCTGGGATTAAATCAAAGCCGTGGTTGGAGGGCTAACGGGGGCAACACTGAGGAAGCTGGAACGACTGCAGTTTTCTTGAACTGGATCCAGCTCTGAATCTGACAACGATGGAGGAATTGTTGATTATGAGCCGGTGTCAGCTCGACCCAGTCACGGCAGGGTGGGTTCAACCGGAGTGAAAATAAGTCGGTTCTTATCTGTTGGCTCGATGTCCACTTTCTGCCTAGACCTGCAGACGACTGCTGTGGTTTGCCATGGTTGAAAATACAGCCACACGGTGGCTCCTTTTCTCCTCTGCCATTCTTGTATTCTATTTTTTCTGTGCGTGTGCTTATGAACCTGAGCCGGCAACTTGCTTGTTTGTTTGCTTCGCGCGTGACTCACATGACAACGCAACATCTGAACACAAGAGGGGCAGGGGGAGCAAAGTGTGCCTGCTCTGCACTGACACAGGAACAGCGAGTCCGGTGACCTGGTTGTTTCCTCTTTGCCGAAACCGCAGCATTGCAAACAAGAGCAGAACTTGAAAAATCGATCTCACCAGGCTAGTATTGATCCAATACCGATACCGACTTGATATCGATACAATTGATATTTGGATTAATCCGCCCACCACTATTTCAAATACACTGGTCAATTGAAGTGCCTACACACTGTTGGTCACCATGATCAGGTGTATTCAGTCCATCAGAAGTTGGAAGATACAGTGGGTGGGGCAGAGACAATGAGTAGGGAAGAGACAGTAGGAAAACTAGCAGGACTCTGACCCTCATTGCCCACCCCTGGCCTACATCCTTTATTATGCACAAATTCTAGGTCTGGAAAATTTAAACAGATTTGTTATAGAAGGATTTACCCTCATAGTATTCACAGGGGTAGAAATAAACTATGAAAATAATAATGATAATAATAATACGACAAGTTTGCCTTCATGTTGTGCACATTACAATACTATAATTAGTGTTTTCAACAGACCTGGTGTTTGTCTTTCAACTCTGCAATTTTTGTTCACCTGTCTAGATCACATACAAAATTATGAGGCTCAAAAATGACAGAAAAAAAACATGCAAATTTGAATCCTCAAATTTCGACCTGTCTACTTCATAAGTCTGTAACTCAATGGTATGGGTATGGTGTCATTAAATATGTTGTAATTTCTGTGGTAAAAAAATTAGCTGAATAAGATGAATTTGTATGGGAACTTTTCTCAGAATTAGTTGAATTTTTATGGAATGACCTTATACTGATCTTATCTGGGCCACCAAAATTGTATTAGTTCATTCTCGGACTGATGAATTTTGACGTGAAATTTGAAGACATTAATATTTTCCAAAATAACAATGTATGGCAAACCTTTAATAGAAATGTGTGGGCACATCTGGGAAGGACATTGCATCTAATAATTAGATCTAAGTGACATCTTCCTACTGATAAAAATTACACGAATTATGTATGTCCATGCAGATTATTTTGTTTTGCCTTGTGTAAGTCTGTGAACACTTTCAACCTAACGCTGGCAACTTACATTTAGTACTTTTGCAGCTTTGGCTACTGCACTAGCATAGCAGTTTTGGACAGTGTTTCTCATCTGATCTGACAAAGCAAATTACTATTTGGTGAAAACCACGTTAAATTAATTACATGTATAATCTAAGCCTCATTACTTTCCTGGCTGCACATGAAAACCAGCCATCACCATCCAAACTCGTCCCAGTCCTTATGCAGCATTTTCAGCCCTTTTACCCTCAGCCGTTCCCTCATGCATTCACATCAAGCATGCAGGTGTTGTCAATTAATGTTTGTGTGGGTTCAGTGCTCAGAACACGGCACAGACACTGTGATTGAGCCAGGGTCAGTGCACTGGACAGAGAGCTGGAGCCCATCCCAGAATATATCAGACAAAAGACAAGGAGACACTATTTTGCATATTTAAGTAAAGAGGTAGAAGCATTCTAGTTAAATTGCAGCTGGAGTTATTTTGAGTGTAATGATGATTTCTTTGTTTCCATTTCTTCTTCCAATTCAAGACAACACACACACACACATATATCTCAATTTACTTGTAAATGTTTACCCTACGGCACACAAAGCACTTTACCATTTCTGTTCACCCACTCACACTCACAAGCATGTGCAATCACAAGGACACTTATTCTTTTTACAGCTTTTTAGTAGCACAAACAGGTTGTTGACTCTGTCCCCACCCCTGCCTCTGCAGAAGACAACTGATGTTCTCAAGAACTTTAAGAAGGCAAGAAATGGTACAAATTAATTCTACATCATGAATCTGATGAAATAATTTCCAGTGTGCAAAACTGTCATCAAAACTATACGTGGTTACTTTAGACAATTTAAAATATAAAACATATTCTGGGTTTTTTATTATTTTTGTTTACTACAAAATTCAACAAGTTCTTTAACAGTTTCAGTGTCTTCAGTATTAATATACTAATATGTTAAAAATAATAAAAATACAAAAACATTGACTAGTTTCCTAATACTACTGGTAATTTTTTGTTAACCCTAATCATAGCATATGCACCAAGGAAACATAGTGACCAGAGAAAACAGGGCCCCAAATAAATGGCTGCTCTGCAATTATGTTGCATCTTGTTCCTACAAAATATCCTTGGGTGGCAGTTTTCTTTGCCGCCATAAACATCCCACCACTTCTTTCCATCTAACATTTTGTGAGGCTTATAAATTTTACTACACAGTGGCATTAACCATCCCTGGAGATTCCTTCACTCTAAAACACAACCTTAGGTTGTATCATGTACGGTGTATAAACTACCTGTACATGCAGCCATTTTTGGTAAGAAGACTGACTCCTAAAACCTCTTCTCCACCCCCATTTCAGTTGCAACATTACTGTGGCAGAAGCATACTCAAGGGATTTAATAAGGCTCCACTACATTTACAGTGTTACCCCGGACAACAAACGCTTCTGACAACAAAAAGCTGACATAAGAAAGCATGGCATAGGTTTTCATTGTTATGCTGATGGCACACAGTCTTATCTCTCCATGAGACCAGATGAATTACATATAGCATCAATAGATTTCCATGCTTGTTTAAAAGATATTAAGGCCTGAATGGCATCTAACTTTCTCCTTCTGAATGAAAATAAAACCAAAGTTATGATACTCGGTCCAAAAAATCTGAGGAGTACCCTTGCTAATACCTTCCTTAAAATAGACAACATTTCAGTAGATCTCAGGACAGTTGTGAGGAACTTGGGGGTGATCGTGGATCAGGATTTATCCTTTGGTTCTCATATAAAACAAATGTCCAGAACTGCTTTCTTTCATCTCCGTAATATTACCAAAATTAGAAATGTACTGTCCCGAGGAGACGCAGAAAAATTAATCCATGCA
>JAQQAE010023316.1:0-10066 GCA_029823295.1 Pseudamia nigra
AAACACCCCCCCCCCACACACACACACACACATGTCCGTACGCAAACCTGCCCAGCATTAATCAGTTTTTCCAGATGTAATTTTACCCCTGCAATGGTGAATTACAGCCTAATGTAATCTAAGTGGAATTGTAAAACCAAATTACAGCTAATTTTGAAGTGAGGAGGTGTGTGTGTGTGTTTGTATGTTAGGTGGTTCGTAGCTGATGAGACGTGATTGATGGCACAGTAATGTTTACGCTGCGTAATCACCGTGTTTCCACTGTGGATTCAAAACAGTTTAGTGGTAGTGCAGCTTTTCTGATCCTAAACTAAAGTTACTGTTGGAAAAAAAATGCAAAACAGTCAATACACTGTTTTAACAGGTGGTGAGCACTTGAGCAAAAGCATTAGTGCCTGATGAGGCCTTAAAAATTCAATTGTCTAATTAGACAACAGGTGGCAGCATTGTTCAACAAGTAAATTGAAGACCACTCAAGCAATCTGACACAAACATCCCATGAACCAGACTAATCTTAATGAGGAATCACCAAAACATCACAGGAAAGGTGGATTCCTCATGCCTTTGTAGATGAATGTTTTTAAAACATTCCATCCTATTCTGACAATTAAATGTGTCCCAATATCAAGTATACATGCTTGTAGCAGAGTTTCTTCTGTTTAATTTGATGTGCAATATGATTATATTTTACTGACTAGTGCAGTGTTTTATCCCTGTTGTTTTCTAATTTTGTTGTGGAGCAATAGCCCCCATATCTGGGGGCACCAGGGTTTAAGAGTCACCCATTATTTAAACCTCCGGTTTAAGTCATTATGTTTTGCTATAAAATGCACTCAAACATGCAGCTCTACATGTAATACCATGAATTTTCAAATAAAATCATGTTAATCAATCAATCAAAGTACAATTAGGTTCCTCTCACTGAGGGGGAGAAGCTGTGCAACTTGTGTCATGCTGCCATTAATTCCATGACACATGAAGTGGTCTTTGGTTAATGTATAAAAATGTAACCTTTTTCATTTTTTAGTAGTCTGTTATTTTCATATTTACTTCAAATAGAGAACGTAGATCCAAAATAACTGCCTATAGTCAAATGACAACAAAGCTTTGATACTGTTTCATGTTTGGTCCAAATCAAGCAGGCTTTTTGAAAATAATACCGTTGAAATATGGATTTACAGTCAGTATTGGCAGGATAAGGAGAAAAAATAGAATAAGACTTCATGAATACCGGTATTCCTACTTCAAATGTAACATCATGCTACTTATTTCACTGAAATGTTTGACTTTGACCTCTAACCTTACTGTTGATACTTGCTCACTATATTTAGTTTGTTTTATATTCTGCTTATGTAATTATGTTGTAGAAATGTATAATTTGATTACTTTGCATGAACAGGTGACCTATTCTGATTGCCAAATGGCTAAAAAGGTGAAAAGTTTGTCTTTCTAGAAAATACATTTCATAACTTTACCAAAATCTTCACCTCTTTTCTAGGCCTTAAAAATAATATATTAAAATCCCATGACTACTGCACACAACCAAAACTACATCAACATACTGGAAACCAAAACATTTTTATTCATCTTCTGATACAAAAGTATATTTAAATAACAAACAAGTTAAAAATCATTTTGTTGTGTTTGTACAAGGATAAATTAGCAATTTTCTTATAATACATTGATGATATCATCAAGACCATGAGTCTTCTACATAAAGAACAACTAAAACCTTACAGGGTAACAACATCAGCTTAAGTGAACGAACACTGACACTGATTCATATCTGGACTTCTCAAAAGCATTTAGAAACATTTTGCCTAGTTAAAGTTGTAGGCCATGGCACACCTTCAGTATATTTGAAGGTACAACTTTTCAGTGATTGTTTAGAGATGTCACCTGAAGCTCGGTGTAATCACACGAGTCGAGGCGGCCAGACATTAAGACTGTTTCGCAGGGAAACTGCATTAGCTCAGAAGGGAGGTGGTCAGACCTTTAATTTAATTCACTGTAACTCAGCGTAATGTTTGTTTGACTTTGGAAATTCAATAAGTGTGCCAAGGTACACTAGTCTGAGAAACACTGGAATCTAGGCTTAGCCAGAAATCTAGACTGCAATGTAATAATATAATTTTAGGAAAAGGCAGTGATAAATTGTGTTTTCTGTCCCACACTAAACATTCAGCTAAATACCACTGACAGGTATTTAAGGCGCTATTTGGTTTCACATATGACACAAGAGGGCAACGCTTTGCATTATTTAAACCCTTTCACACCCTAAACCAGATTTTCTGTATTCACATGGTGTAACCTAACGCACACCCCATATATTATACATTCAAAGACTCAAAGAGTCTTACTACATAGATTGTCAGGCACATTAACTGTACATGTGAGCAATGGCAGAATTTGGTGTAAGAAAGTTAATGCAGTCCGATCCACAAACGTCCAAGGAAAGGATTTACAAGATGCTAAATTGCAGGAAATGTTAATTAACAAAAAGAAGTGCAACAGACTGCAAATTGAAATTTAATCTCTGAAGCACATTGTTTATGACATCTTTTCCAGGGAGAACTTTGTCTGGGAAATGAGCCATGATCCAGTAGACAAAACTAAAAAGATACAGATTATTAAAGATTTGACAAGGAACCAAGAGATTCTCATGGACAGACTGAAAGGAAAAACAGACAAGTACTATTTCACTGTTGCTCTTTCTTTTATAAAATGATCATTACCTGGTTTTAAACTGGTGGATGAAATCCATGAGAACTTTTGTGTAAACCTGAAGTCTTCCTTAAACACATGCTTATACCTGCATCGTGCACATACGCATGCATCCTCTATTGCATAATGTGTCTCTTGGCAAGTGATTGTCTATTAACCTCAAATTGTTAACATGCCTTGTGTTCAAAAAGGTGGGCTGGGGGAATAATTTCATTTCCTGGATTTCAAAGTATAAACTGAACTGAGTTCCCAAATGGACAGCATATACCATTGGGACTTAGCAACATAGGCCATTAAGGTAACACACACAGGCCTACATTTCCCAGATGCCTTACAGCTACCACAGTTCTAGAACAATCAAAAAGGCACAGCTTAGGTACTCCCAGGAGTCACTGCAGTATGATTTCATAGACATTTTCTAGGACTACAAACAAAGTACTTCAGTTGAACGTAAATACAGCTACTTCAGTTAAGTGTCATTGTGTTTCTTATGGTTCCTAACCACAAAACGCACTGACTTTATGGGATTGTTTTGGGCAAAAAGAAAGTTTGAGTTAAAGTTTCGACACTGCCCCTTCAGCGACAGCTTTCAGCAAGATCCTGCAGATGATACTGCTTGATTTAATAACATAGCATGCATCGGGTGAGGTGTCAGTACTGCAGTGTGAAAATTAATAGTGGCCAATCTGGCCCCGTTAAATGCTCTGTGCATATTACTGCCCTGTCATATATTTTGGTGAACTCTCTCAATTTCTGACCCTGCTAATGCACTTGTGACAAGCACAGACACTTCACATATTGAACATAAAAACGGTGCATTTATACAGTGTAGAACTGCTTCCTCAAAAATGCATGAGCAATCAACTCCCATTTAAGGCCACATTTTCATGCTAATTATGTCAAATTTTAATGGAGACTCATGCTGTCAGATTTTTTGGGGAATGTCAGTCTACATCTGTATAATAAATGCACCAAGACCTTCCAGTGTAAAATTCAAAACTTCAAAAGACCCTAAAAAGACGCAGAACAAAGGTTTTTCTGTGTCCAGCAGGCTCAGTCTCTTCTGCTGAGGGCTGTGGAGAAAAGAGAGACAGAGAGGTAGATGTGGTGCAACACAGCTTATAGGTGTGTCTGGATTCTGATGCTTCTTTTTTCTGCCTTTTCCATCTCTCCATCTCCTGCATTTTGTTTCATTCTCCATTGCTGTGGGCAGTGACAGTCTAACAGAGGTAGAGAGGCTACGTTTGCTGCTTATGTGCGGATCAGTCCTCCCCTCCTCTTGTCCTTCACCCCCAGACCTTTGGCCAATATAAACCCCTTGTTACAGGCACACAATTTGAGGACATGAGGCCTGCTTTTGGACTCTAGGAGACCATTTTTTCATGCCATGACATCCAGGAGCTTCTTTGAGAAACTTCTGTCACAATGTTCATCTCATTTTGTGTGCTCACTCTCCTTTTTGGCACCGTGCCTTCCTGTCGGTGAGAAAGAAGCAAGAGGAAGTCTTTCCTTTCCAGTCTCTCTGTCTTTCTTCTTACACCACCGTCTCATTGCCTTTCCCTGGTTTGATCCAGCCCTCACCCGGTGCCCTCTTGCCCCCACGGCTTGCTCTGCTGTCCCTGAGCAGGCGTGCAGAGCACCGCTGCCACGTGTGGAGGGTCTTTGCTGACCAAATCCACATGCCTGACGTGATTCCCACAAGAAGTGACATAAAGATTCGGAGCATTTCTGATGCCACATACGAGTCCCTGGTGCTGACCCTGAACTCGCTCCAGTTAGAGAGCTGGTACAGGTAACAGCCAATGACGGTGGAGGCAGGGACAGTATAGAGAACAGAGAACACCCCGATCTTCACCATCAGACGCTCCAGCTTGTCTGTCTTTGCACCATCTTTCTGTAGATTGGAGCGAATCTTGAAAAGAGCCACCAAGCCAGCACAAATAAATAGGGTTCCTGAGGAGCAAAGAAATCAATGTGAGCTTACCGTATTAATGTATTTATCAAATCACTGCTCTATGACATAATTCCAATTTTTCATGACTTTATAAATGAATGTACCTGCGATAACGTTGTATGATTACTGCAGTATTTTAGTTTCTTTTTAACCTATCAATCTACTGGGGTCACATGGGACCAAGACATCTAGTTCTTGCCAACACATTTTAGATTTTCTGCTAATTTTTTTGTGTGTTTTGTTCATTTTTTTTCTCCTTTTAGTGTGTATTTTTGAGAAGTTATTTTGGCCTGTTTTGTTCATTTTAGAACCTTTATTTTGTTATTTTTGTAATTTTTTTGTTTATTTTGTCATTTCTTTTGTTCATTTTGTCAATGTTGTTTATTTTAATCATTTTGTGCAAATTTTTTGAGTTGATTTTTGAGTTTTTGTCTTGTTTTAGTAAATTTATTAAACTATTTATCATATTTTCTGCTCATTTTGTTGTTTTATTTATTCATTTTGTAGTAAATTTGTTATTTTTCATTTTTGTTAATTTATTTAATTATTTTTGTTCATTTTGCTTATGTAGTTCATTTTGTTGTGTGTCTTTTTTATTTTGGCTTGTTTTATTCATCTTATATTCATTTGATAATTTCTGAATTCGTACTTACCATGGAAAACTAAGTGATACCACAATAAAATGACACAAAGTTTGCTTTTAAATACTAATATGAAAAGCTTCAGTTTGCATTTAAAAAGCATGTAGGTAAACATACAAAATAACTGCAACTTTCTTAAATAATCAGATTCATTTTTCATTAATTTTACGTTATATATGTTTTATGCAGAAATAAGATAACATTTTCCTTTGAGTGTTTCTTACAATTTGTCTTTTACAATAATATAGTAGGATGAGGGTTGAAGGTATAATTACATACAGATGCATCATATTTTTGTGTAATAATTACCTATGAGTAGGTATGTGGCCAGTGGTGCCACCACAAACCCTGTGAGTGCCTCCTGTTGCTGGTTACCAACATAGCAGAGACCCGTCAGGTCGTCTGCATCCACCAGTCTCATTATGAGGATCACTATAGTTTTAACAGCTGGGATGGCCCAGGCAGCTATATGGAAGTAGGAGCTGTGCATTTCAATGGCCTCGTGCCCCCATTTCAACCCAGCAGCCAAGAACCAAGTCAGTGTCAGAATCACCCACCTGGACGAGAGAAAACCCAAAAAAGTGAAAGGAAGAACGATACATTCTGAATTACACAAGCAAATATATTTTTAATAATTAGCTTAGTCAGGAGATGATAATGTGTCACATAATGCATCTGTGGGTAAGAATAAGTCATTTCCTTAAACTTTCCACCTTATTACTTTTTGAAACAGGAACAGTAAAGACAAGCAGGAAACTGAGAGCAAAGTGAAAAGGAAGAAAAAGCGCTATGGCAGCAGTTTGTTTCCACAGCACTGACATACAGAACACAGTCAAAGAGTATGACATTTAGAAAGGCTGCTGTATGTGGAAATTAATCCATGTAATTAAAGACTTATGAGACAAGACAGTCAGATTTTAAACAGGATGCCAGTCTTGTGTTCCAATTGTTCCACCAAAGTGCATTTACAAAAGCTGGTGACAAAGACAGAAGTGGGACAAAGACAGATATATCCACAATACTGTAAGTGTGTACGCACAGATCAGTACTAACCAGAGGGAGGAGGCCATGCCAAAAAAGTAGAGCAGCAGGAAGACGATGGCACAACCAGTGCTCTTCAACCCCTCTTGCACTAGAATAGGGACAGCTGCAGCATCTAGGTCACATGACACACGTTCCCTCCCCAACGTCAAACGTACCTGCAGGGAGAGGTTTGCATGAGAGAAAAAAGAAAGAAACAATGAGTGGAGGAACTTAGGTTAATCAAATAAAAAGGGGTGCTTCAGTGATAATCTTAGATGTATTGAAGTATTCATTCTTACCAGGTAGGCAACACTGTATAGATTACAGCACATGGACAAGAAGATGATAGGCCTTTCAGGGTAGGAGAACCGCTGTGAATCCAACAAAAAGGTCAGGACCGTCAGTGTGGTTGACAGGAAGCACAGCACAGCCCACACCGCCATCCATGCATCTGTGAAGACTTTGGCTCCTCGACGGTAAAGACCGCTGTCATAGCCACACTGCAGAGCACAGCTGTCTGTCTGTTTCAACCAGGTGTACTGATCAGGAGCAGATCCAAGGGCCTGACACTCCTCCTGGTGTGGAGGATGACGCACAGGGTGATAGGGAGGGTCCTCGTCTCCTGGACCCTCCATACACATGTGATTATGATCATTCTGAGGTGGGAATAGGCTGCAGTTGAGCACCTGGGGGAAATGTTCGAGATGAAATATTGAGGTTATCACAACATACACAATGTTTTCCACAAAGCTGGATCAGTGTGATGCTGTCCTGTAACACTGTCCAAGTTACTCATCTCACCTCGGGCCAAATGAAACCAAACTCGTGCAGCACTGGGAGGCATTTCCTCTTCACGGACAGACACATGCTTCCACATGGACCGATAGGGATAGGAACCTTGTCTGTGCACATTGGCACATACACGGAGCACAGGAAGAACTGGACAAAGAGATAAAATGGTAAGCACTCAATGAAGCTGTGCATGCTCCTGGCAGCAAGAGATGTCTCATGGTGCAGTGAAGAAGCATTAAAGCAAATGTGGAGAAAAAAAAGAGATAGAAACGTCATATTATATATTTTAAAAAACATATAATAAATAAATACATTTATTATAAATAAATAAATAAAGCATGTTCTCCCCGTGTCTGCGTGGGTTCTCTCCGGGTACTCCAGCTTCCCCCCACAACCAAAAACATGCAGTAGGGGGTTAGGTGAATCGGTCACTCTAAATTATCTATAGGCGTGAGTGTGAATGGTTGTGTGTCTCTATGTGTCAGCCCTGCGATGAACTGGCGTCTCATACAGGGTGTACCCTGCCTTCGCTCAAGTCAGCTGGGATAGGCTCCAGCACCCCCCGATCCTCATGAGGATTAAGGGGTAGAAAATGGATGGATGGATGGAACAAATTATACAGAGGAGAGGATACAGAAAACTAAAAAGGCGTAGACTATGTCTGAACATTGGGGGGCAAGAAAATATAAAGAAAATGAGTAAAAATGAACAGAATATTCAAGAAAATTAATACAAATGAACACAATAGTTCAGAATATTAGCAGAAATAAACAGAATACTCAAGAAAACCAACAGAAATTAAAAAATAATCAAGATATTGCCCAATAATGGACAACCTAGTCAAGAAAATGCACAAAAAAATCTACTAAATAACCAGAAAAAATTGGAAAAACAAACAAAATAGTCAAGAAAATGAGTCAAATTGAACAAAATAATCAAGAAAGATTATCATCAAGAAAAGAATAAAATAAACACACTGAGCAAAAACACGCCAAAACAGATACACACAAAATAATCAAGAAAAAAGAAAAGAAGCAACAAAATTAACTTAAAATGAGTAAAGCAGTCGGTTTTAACTTATTTTGTTTATTCTGATGTACTGTTGTGAACGACAGCATACATTCTAAATCAAAATGACCAGAATGTTGTAAAAATCAACATAAATTAAGAAGTAATCAAGAAAATGAAATTAACCAACAATGGACAAAACTGCCCTTACTTATGTAAAGCAGGATTTTTAGAGACAAAAGAGTTACATATCAACTAAAGTGTTCTATTGTTTTATTGATGGGGACAAATGAACATTTTGCAAACACTGATGGGGACGACTTCCCCCTCCCATCCCCCCTGAAATCTATGCCTATGCAGAAAACACTGAGGTTAACAAAGAGTACAATATGATCGTGGTAACTGTAGCTGTTGAGGAAGGGTGTGTAATGTTATCAGCGTCCCGTGGGCCTATTTTTATATATATTTCAAGTGGATTACACCTGGTAGACGCTCCACCCTGCACCCATACATATAGATCCTCAACCTACTTGTACTACGGTGCCATCCTGATGTTTCCGCTGCCTTTACTTTCCATACATTAGTAGAGTCTATTTTCACTTCTAATACCAAGCTCGTCTATTCGAGTCAAGACACCCCAGCCAACACTAACCTGCCTCAAGGTTAGACATACAACTCTGCATCTTTAAAAACAATCTGTGGTCTTAACAACACTGAGGGCATGTGCCATGTAATGCTCTATAATCCTCCCTAATCCAAGGATCGGTTTTCTCCGTTTCATGGCAATGGTTTTGAAATAGATATGCCAGTCAGATAGTGAATAGACTGAAGTCATATTTGACCGTTTGAGATGGTGGTGATGTGAGGGAAGATATGCTTTATGCAACTCCCGGGGTTACAAAAGGTTGCATTTTTGAGTGATTTCATGCTTTTACAATGAAATCTTTTTGAAGGCAGGGTGGAAAATTGTGCCAGGCTCATGGCATGAAAATACACAGAGGCAGGAGGTGTATTTCACTCGGCTACGTTTTGAATAAGTGAAATAAACAGTGTGATCCAGAAACATGGATGCCGTAGCAGAAGGTTGTAAATACAAAAACAAAGGAGTGGAAGGTGGGTTGCCATTTTTCATTTTAAAAGCACCACAATATTTTTGGGCCATAATAAGAACAAAATGTTTTGGGCTCGCAGCCTTGTTCCAGCGGTAGAGAAATCCGTTCTTGAAATAAGCCCTTGAACAGAGCCCAAATGAAACATGAATCCAAGAAGGGTGTCAAGGTTGAGAAATACAGTAAATACACTGGGAAATATGACATGCCTCTTATTCTTGGTGAGAATATATTTGAAAAGCAAACAATGAAGGTTGAGTCACCGTGCTGCGTTCACAACCACAACACGTATGTCAACAGACATGTACGTAGAAAGTAAAGGAGTAGAATAAACGAGGTGCAATTTGTGACAAATCAGTAGGATGACACTTTTTAACAGATACTCAACAAACACACTTGTGATTAAAACAGGTCTTAACAATGGTACATTAGCTCCTTAGAGGGCAGAGGTCAGTGGTGGGTAAATACAAACTGTACTCAAGTAAAAGTACTTTTACTTTATAATTCTAGTGATTTGAGCAGAAGTACACCTAAATATAAGTGATTGAGTAAGAGTAAAAAAGTTTATTATAAAAAGTAGTGAGTAACCTAAGGATGTGAAATTGGTTACATTCATTTTTGCTCAGTTTGATTGATTTTTTTTCACCATATTTGACCCATTTTCTTGGTTATATAGTACAGTTTTATTTGTTCACTTGATCATTTTTACTCATTTTGTTGATTTTTTTCATTAAATAAATAAAACTATTGGTTTATTTTGATCATTTCTGTCAATTTACTTGATGGTTTTGTTAGTTTTTGCTCATTTTGTTGTC
>JAQQAE010023317.1:0-10066 GCA_029823295.1 Pseudamia nigra
AGTGTTGTTCCGTGAAAAGATATAATTAAATATCTGCAGAAATGTGGGGGGTGTACTCACTTTTGTGAGATACTGTACATCAAATCCATAGGTGCATTACTGAATCAGAACACTTCCTCTACAATTTGATATCTGTTTCATGTTCGCTTCATTTTCTACCTTAGTTTTCCTCAACCTCTGTAAGTCTAAACATTCTGGATAATCTGGAATATTGTCCATATCTGGATCAAACTTTGTGGTTTGATAGAATCTATTATGGGGTTATCCTATGTTTTTTGGTAAAAAATTTCTGGGTGTTTTTTTGTGGTTTTACAGGACAAATGATGAATTTAGTCCTACAGTATCTCACAATGGTGTAGATTCCTTTAAAAATCTTCTGGATCGAGACGATGGTTCAGATCACACGCACAATCTAACTGACTGGTCTTTATGCCATTTCTGACCTATCCTGAAAATTTCATCCAAATCTGTTTGTAACTTTTGGAGTTATGTTGTGAACAAACAAACAGACAAATAAATAAATAAATAAACAAATTAAGGCTGACAAAAACGTAACCTCGTTGGCAGAAGTAACAATAAAATTATTGTTGGTTGAATTCCTTCTACAGTTATATAACAACAATCCAATCATGCATTCCGTCAATAGAAATACATTCTGTTCAGTTGAAAGGTTTATTTTAAGCGCATGCAATTCCATGCATGTCTTCAAAGGATAATAACACAATTTAAGAGCTCATTACCCAGCGTCAAGACCCTCTTGACATTGTTTGTTGTGAAGAGCAATTAAAGGACTTAAGTGACATGATGAATTTCTCTACACTGAGGTAAAACATGTTTACTACTGCTGCCAAGTTTTTGCAGTCTCTTGCATTTGTCCATGTCTCAATCAATTAGATGATGTAAAAATGAATATATACTACACTGATTTCTGTGAGGGGTTGTGTATGGGTAGAGCACTACCACCAGATTCCTCAAATTTTGGAGCAGCTCTAGCATGAAGTTGTTGAACTCTCAGTGGCTTCAGAAATAGAGGCACTAGAGGCAATTGACAAGTCATCATTCAGATAAAATAAACAGCATATCATGAAATTATTAGAAAATGATTTCTCTGTTATTGCATGTGCTAAAATCCACTACTAAAGCATATATTAAATGATTTTCAATTTTCTCTTTTGGGAAATTTCCGAAGACACCAGCCACTGACTATTCAAGGGGTTTTCAATAACTAATATGATTTAAACCCAAGTGGCCAGTATGCTGATGACAGCCGAATCATATATCTGTGACCTTTTTGAGTGATATTTGTGGCAAAACATCTAAGGGAAGGGGAGTTAGGCTTTGTAAAAGATAGAATCTCCTCTTGCTTGTGTGAAGTGGTTTGAGAACAGCTTAAATCAGCAGAAACCCAAAAGATAACAGGACAGTCCCGGGCTATTTTTATGAAACTTGCCAAGAACTCTGCTGTTCTCAGGGGAGCTTGGCTATGATTGCTGGCAGCACTAACAACAGACTGCTGCACTGATAGATCCATGAAAGATGACACATTTTTTGAAATGATGTCCTCTAAAATTGAACTCTTGATCCAGCGGGGGCTTTTGGTTTAGAACGCTTAGAGGACATGACTTTCCAGAGCCAGACTTGGCACCCATTAATTCTCACCAAGCCCCGGATGAGCTTTATGGTTTGTCGGTTCCTTTGGATCCACTGATGCCCCAAAACATATGTCCCACAACACAAATTAAATATGTTTCCCATGTGTGCTCAGTGCTCCGTAGGTTTGGCAGTGACTCTTATTTGCAGGTATAATATTTGTAAACAGAGAAGCATAACTAAATATTTTCATGGACTGCTGGAGAATGAAGTGTTTATGCGACACTGGGTTTAATTGTAGCCTTGGTCTTGAGTTGATTAACACTCAAAAGTTCTGATTGTAGCATCTGTGTTTACTGTGTAAAAAGGATAAAGGATGCAGGTGGATCCTCTCATGGCACTGATTAAACATTTAAGTTTGTATAAAAATATTTAATAGAGTATAAAAAACCCTTCAAAACCCAGTTGGCGCTCATGTGCTCATAATACATCCTATTCTGAAAACTTCTGCACGGCTCTCAGTGTGAAGTGCAGTGTGATTGTGAAGGTCTTTACCCTGGTAAAATAAATTGATAAAGGACTGTTTAAAAACCTCTTTGCATTCAAAGATGACATGAAATAACAGCAAACCTGCGATGAAGTTTGAAGTATATTTTTATTTGTGCTTAGGAATGAATGTGACATTTGCAAGGAAGCACAGCCTTTAAATTAAATGAGATAGTATGTAATTTGTAAATCAAAATTGTGTCTTCATAAATGTAAAACAATTAAAATGTACAAGTATTACTTCATATGACATTTTATCTTATCATCCGTCCATGATGCTTGATCACATCTAAAGTTGTCAGACATTGATGTGCAGAACTCCCGACCTTTTCAATATGCAGTGCACATTGCAGCCTGATGCCACATGACCTGAAGTCCACAGGTTGTAGTAGGTGGAAGCAGGGATGGTTATAGAGGAGCATCAAACGCGTGACCTCAAACACACTGACTCCCCTTTGTGCAGTGTATTTTTGTGCACGTTGTGTCAAACACTCAGCATGATCCCAACCCCTAAACCTAAGAAAGCCTCACCCTGGCCACACCTTCCTGCCACTAACAACATAGCTTTGAAGACACAACAGCTAAGGAAAGTGCTGACAATGGCGCACTGTTACCATGGTGATGGTCTCAGCATCAGACTGTCCCCATTTGTCATATTACCACACCCTTGGTTGTTCTGCACGCCAGTATATGACCAGTCGTTAGTATATGATCACATGAGAATGAATGAATGTGTTTATTCCTAAATAAGATATCATTAGCCATTAGTCTAATCACAGGGTTTGACTAAATGCACGTGTTTGTCAGTGTGTGAACAGGTTGTAATGGATGAAAGTTGTAATACTGCCAGTGGCAGCTAGGGCACCCTTCAGTGGGCTCCCATAGAGTTACATTGGATTTCTCTCTGAAAATACGAAGTGAATAAATGTTTCTCATGAGTCATCATGGTGTCAGACATTTTATTTGGACCCTCTAATAAGTGGTCTGGTGGTCCATCTTTGACTTTTTGCTTGGTGAAGAGATTACGCAAATAATCCAACAAATCACTGCCATGCTAGGTTTTGATTGAAAAGGGCCAATATTGTAACTCGACTCACTGGTGGAGTCAGACGAGGTCAGTAACCTAGCAGCTAGCATTAGCCTACCCATAAGACTCCTCATACACTACGCTCTGGTGCCTCTGTGACCATTTGTCCAAATATGGTTCCATCCTGTTTTTGGCTCCAAAATGTCATCCAGGAAGTGACAGCCCGATTGGCCTCCAAGCACACTCTGAAAAACCAATGGCTGATGTCGCAGTCCTCTAACATATACAGACTATGATTAAAAACCTCGACCTCATGTTACTTTCTCCATTTTCCCCTTCTGACCAGTGGTTTTTCAGATTCTACGGTATGGCAACATCATACACTTTAAAATAAAAAAAAACCAAAACAGTAATAACTGTTTCCAGGCTTTTTGCAATTATAAATGCTTTATCAGCAGTTTTACAGGCATGTTATCATTGTGGTCTATGAAGAAAAATGCTCTTTGGGGAGGGGATTTTTTTATTGCAGTGCTGCAAGTGGGCCCAGGCAGCTTTGGTTCATAGTCAAAGTCATAACAGATCAAGCCACTGCCTTTCTTCTACTCTTCTACAGCAATAACAAAGTACAGCAGTAGTCATTAAATGAGAAAAAAAGTCTGCTCATGTCAACAGGCGAGTGGCTCAAACTTAACTGCATGTGCATGAGCATATGTTGCTGTTACATATTGTACCTTTTAATTAAGATACGATAAGATCATGTAAGACTTTATTTATCCCAGACGGGGAAATTCCATTGTAACAGCAGCATACAGCGTTGAGAATAAATAATAAATAACAGAGCAAACATGCAAGTGCAAGTAAATTATACCACATCTACACACACAGAGAATAAGAAATAAGGGACATAAAAGTAGAAAATATTGCACTCAAACAGGATTATGTACAAATTGCACAGGATCACTTACAGACGGGATTATTTACACAATGCAATGGTTAAAGTGCAGCGACTTACTGTATATTAAAAATTGCACAGCTCAACTGAGGAAGAGTAGTGTCATATGAATATGAATAAGTGTTTAGGTGTTTTTGTGAGTGTGGAGTGTATACTGCCATATGATATCACTATGTGGAGTTGTACAGTCTGATGACTGTGGGGAGGAATGACCTGCAGTGACACTCCTTCCTACACTGTGGATGTAACAGTCTAGAGCTGAAGGAGCTGCTCAGGGCCCCCACAGTGTGGTGCAGTGGGTGGGAGGTGTTGTCCATGATGGATGTCAGCTTGGCTAACATCCTTCTGTCCGTCACCTCCTCGATGGAGTCCAGTGGGCAGCCTTGGACAGAGCCGGCTCTCTTAACCAGTTTGTTAAGTCTTTTCCGGTCTCTGTTCTGCCTCCTGCCCAGCACGCAATGGCATAAAAGACTGCAGAAGCCACTGCAGTGTCATAAAAGGTCCGGAGCAGTGCCCTGCTCACATTAAAGGACCTCAGTCTCCACAGTCTCCAGATGAGCTGGATGATGTAGCCGGGGAGAGGAAAGTCTGGGATTCCCTCCTCAAGCTGCTCCACAGTAGGTGGAGGCGACTCTGGCCCAGTCCAGTTTGTTATTGAGGTGAACACCCGGGTATTTAAATGAGTCCACTATCTCAGGTGGGAGGTCAAGGCAACAGATCTGTAGTGGTTCAGCTCCTTAGGGTGGGCTGATTTAGAGACTGGAGCCACACAGTATGTAGTGATTTTAAGAATTAGGCCAACCTTTTAAACCAAAAACCCTTTAACAAAAGAGAACAAAGAACATGCAAATCTAACATTCAGTGAGAAATTGATGTTTATGAGATGAAAGCTGCTGAAGCTGGTTATGAGTTGTTCAGGACACAATTTATAATTTTGGCCAATAAAAAGCATACTTGGCTGTTTTGTTTTATCTACTGGTTCCCTTTGCCACTGAATAAAGGAGTTAATTTTGGCAAGGCAAGGCAGTAAATTGTTGCCCAAACTGCCAGATTATGTAGCAATGTATTTTACAGTATATCTTCACGAACACGAGAAAATTTGTGTCAACAGCAAGAGATTACCATTTTTATGAGCAGAGCTGAAGCTTTTTGGCTTTTCACCATATCTGTGACTGTCTTCTTACAAATCTTCAATATTTGTTTGAAGAACATCAGGAGACACTTTCTAGTTCCAAGACAAACGGCATTTCAGAAAAATATCTCATAAAAATGAATTGCACAGGGCCTGTCATGTAAAGTCTTTCTTTCTTTTTTGTTTGTTTTTATAAAATGCTTCGGGCATCGTTCAAGGGATTATTCAGAATTTCTTTGATGTGCGTCTTGACAATAAAAACATGAAACATCATGTTTCTTTTAGTGATTCAACTATAAAGGCAGCTTTAAAGGGTTAAGTGTGTGGGTGATGCAAGTTCAACACCTCGCTAAAATGCACTGTTGTAACCATCAGTTATTTCAGAAAATCAGATGAATATGAGGACAAAGAGGCCTGTACTTTCAGTTATTTACATGTAAATCCTTTAAATGCATGCACGGTACATTATATTCCCTCAGTGGAGTCATATCAGCTGTATGTCTTTTTCCAGCCGTTATAGTTTTGCTAGAAGTCTTCGATTTCATCAACAGGTTTGTGTCTCCTCTTTACTCGACATGCTTGATTTGATCATAAAGAGGGAAAGGACGACACACAACAGTAATTAACAATGACAAATTGTGTCAGTGTCAGTTTACATGAATGTTGGATGTATTTGACTTGACTTCTTAAAGAAATGTAGACGAGACCAGAAAGGCTTTTGTAACATGACAACTTTGCCATTTTGTGACATATATTAACTGGAAATGATCCACTAAGCAAGTATTTGTATTAGAGTTATTCAGCATCTATTTTTGTCACAGGTCTCCAGTTAACGATGCTTGCTGATGTTTTTTTTGCCAGGTGTGAGAAAATAGCATGTATGTGCTGTGGGGTATACATTACCAGTAGCTGTTTATGCAGTAATACAGTAAAGGTCGTCTTGAAAAAAAGCCTTTTGAATGGATTTGACTATTGTCGCAGTCACTAATGTGTAAATACTGTTGGTAATATTAAAACTATTGAATTTAGGCTGTGACAGTCCTGAATGCTACTAAAAGTTAAAACATTTGGCTCTGTATCTCCAGCACACCTGTCACTCATTGAATGACCTAGACTTTGACCTTGAAGGTACATAGAGTCCAAAATCATTCTACTTTGACCTACATCCATTTCTATCTATGCACGTTAAAATGTCATATATTCCTGAATATGCTGTGACCTTAAATAAAAAGATCACGGTCGGTTTCACAGTCGTACATCTGAACGTTTGACTCTGCATCTCCAAAGTCCCTGGACCCAAATTAACAAAACTTGGCACATGCGTAGTCACGGTAGGGGGGAGGGCTACCATGGCAACTATCAACTACTTTCCATATTAATTAGGTCACTGCAATTATAAATTACAAAAACCTACTTTGACCTACGGTACCTAACAATATCATCTCTGTATGGACTGGTATAAGTGCACTAATGAACGATGAAATAAATTATATTTATGCATACATAAGCATCATTTATTTAATTGTTGTCAAAAATTAACCAGACTTGCTTTTATGTGAGGCCTGCGTGAGCATGAAAATGTTCTGTTTTAAAATTTGACAGGTCATTATGACATTGTGCCACAGTAGAATAGAAAAAATACCAGGGAGCATAATTAACACTTTATAATAGCCCGCATGAAACCTTTTTATTTTTTTTATTTTTCACCATTCATGTGATGAATTGAGGTGGGGCTTGTTGAAAATTGGAGCATCTCAGGATTTGGCGTTCTAATATAAAAATTGAAAATAAATATGTAAATAAATAAATAAATAAGTAGATACATAAATAAGATTTGGATTATTTGCAGAGAGCAAATGGAACTGTAAGTCGATAGCTTTGTCTGGCTCCTGAATCACGCTGATTGCATTCATATTCTAAAACAGCTTTTATTCTCCTTTTGAAACAGCTATTGCATTCAAATAGTACCATTCCATCAATAAATAAATATAAATGCATTAAAAAAAAAATCTGTGCTTCGTTTCATCACAAAACACGGTGTTGTCATTTGGATGAACATTCAGTGAGCTGAAAGCAGGGATGGGGAAATCTTTTAGCATTTTAATACAGATTTATTTACTGTAATTGCACTCTGAATCTCACACGCTCTCAAAGTCAAATTGCTGTAAAATTCATATTATGGATCTGTGTGTGAATGACTCAGATCTAGAGAGGAAATCATGTTTAACACAATGAAAATAAAGCTCGAAAATAATTGCTTTAGAAAGCCAGAGGAGAATATGTGAAAATGTGGAAAAAGAGGGAAAAAAAATCTTATTTGTTTGAGTTTTGTGGATTTTTCACATACACTATATTTACTTAGTGAGAATCAATGTGCTTTATTAAACTATCAGCAAAATTATGTATAGTACCTTATTGAAAACCTGTATTTTCTTGCTTTAATATATGAAGTCATCATCCCAGCAGTGACAGATGTTTAAATATGTATGTGTGACATAATGTACTGATGCCACTACAGGATAACAAACCCTACTTAGACAAGATAATCCTCCATAATGCGTGTTTGTGTTTGAGAAGCTTGTGTTTTCCGACAAGTGACGTATCAGTTTCCTCTCACCTTGATGGGGCAGTTGCCCTGCTCCGCATGACTAGAGCTCACTTAAAAGAAAGTGGCTACTTAATATTGCAACAGTGCACTATTGTTTTATGTTCACAGGCAGGCTGGTAATGGAAAACAAAGCCTCTCTTTGAATTTGCTGCATCAACTTGTGATGTAAGGCATTACATTTTTTTTCACATATTTGATTTTCTGAGGAGAAAACACAGTAAAAATGGATTCTGTAAAGTGATTTTATAAGGGTACTGTCACTCTGCCTTGAATGTGTTTTCATCAGCCATTAAACTCACCATTACTTTTTTGTTACTCACCATATCAGCTTCGAGTGAAATCTAACCTGTGTGTGTTATGAGCCATTGCAAGTGTGTCTTAAGTACATAAAGAAATGCAGCACGGCCGTGGCAGAAATGTGACTACTTCACAGGTGGAGTATGTTACATTACAGACACAGATACAAAACATATTTCCAACATGATATGTTAGCATAGAGTACTTACATACACATATTGCTAATTGGTACATCTTCTATGTAATTCAAAGTTATCTTTATTGTCATTCATACTGTATATACATTACATGTACACAAAGTTTGTTCTCTGTGTTTGGCCCATCCCTGTGGCGCAGTGGCCAGCTGCTGCACAGAGCAGCATTTGAGGTTTAGGGACCTTGCTCAGGGGTCCATGGTGGTGGTGAAGAGGGTGAGGGCCCACCCAGGTCTCCTGCCGCTCCCGGGATTTGAGCCGGTGACATTCTGGTCACACGCTGTAGGCCACCACTGCCCCCAAAATGTACTCAAAAGAGTTACAGTGCTAGTTTATAATACATTTTGTATTCTATAACCTTGTTCTCTGTACAAAGGACTATACATGTATTCATGTTGTAAGGCTTATTAAATGTATTATAGGATGTACACAAAGGAAATTCAGTGTACTTTACAGGAAGATCAAAATATTAAAAACACACACAACCAATGTATATAAAGAATGATTAAAATGATCAAAAGAAAAGTACAGTTTTCAGAATTAGACATAGCAAATTTATCAGACCACCTGTTTCTCTCAAAGACCATCCAGCAACATGCGGTGCACAGACTCTTTGTTTTACCGTTTTGAACAGGAGTGAGGAATTTCAAACTATTTTGTACCCAAAGTAGGGCTGTCACCCTGGACCTGCTTCAGTCAGAAATGAATTAAGCATAACATTCAACAATGAAAACCAATTTTTCTCTTCAGGGATGCGAGTAAATAACTGTAATTTGGCATCTTAATCAAAAAATAATAATGTGCATGGTGAAGCCTCTGCTGACCAAGCCATCCTGTTTGACCTGCAAGGATAGGCACGTAAAACAGTAAAACGTAAAATTTTTAAAGTATATTTATATACTTTTATATGTATATTTATAAATATTTATCTACGTACTGTATGTACAGCACTATATATAAGTACTGTATAAAACTCGTTCTAGTAGAATGCAAATTGTAGAGGTCATTGATAAAATCACTAAAGAACTGGTTTCGACCTGCATATGGTGATCTCTACATTTTGAGCCTGACTCAGCCCTACTGGTAACTTGATCTTGTTTGTTATCCTCAAAAACCTCAGACCCCCTAGATTGGGGGGACGGGGGCTATGGGAAATTTGGGGATCCCCAGAGTCAGCTCGGTAACAAAAATCATAAAACACTGCACTAATCACGTAAAAATATAGGCATATGGCACATCAAATTAAACAGGAGAAATCCCTCGACAAGCATGTATAAGTCGCATTTATATACTACATCAAACACATCACCAAGCAAATTAATTATCAGCTATCAAAACCTTAAAAAATGAGGCAGGGATTTACAATGGGAACAAACAATGGAATTATATACATTTTAATAAAATGCAGTCATTGTTGTAAGAAGTATTCAGATATTTACTTAATATGACTATATGAAAATACCCCACCACACATTATACTATCAAGATATTTCTTTCAGTATAAAAAGACATGTTATTAAGAAAAAGCAGACCGTTATTCGAATATGATTTTTATGAGTTTATTCAGTTTAAGAACTGAGATGTTTTTTTCAATCTATAAAAGAACACTTAATCTTTCAATGTATCACCGACATTCAAAATAAAGACTTTTGTCCATGTCTGTTAACAAAACAGCTGAACAAAATGAGCCAAATGCTTAAGAAAACTGAAAAAATAAACA
>JAQQAE010023318.1:0-10065 GCA_029823295.1 Pseudamia nigra
CTCTCTTATCTTTTTAAATGGGTGAACTTGCACATTTTTACATTTCCCAATACTTATTGTCCCCACTGTATCTGGTAACCAGTGGAAAAAAATTGTGGAGGGCTGAATTGAGTGGAGTGGTTTAAAACAGTGCCACCATTAGCAGTGTTTCTAGTTTGAAAATTCTTAATTTGCCCAGAAAAGAAAACAAATTATTCATATTTAATATAGTCAAGAACTAAAACATTTTGCACAATTAATCTTAAGTCTGACTGCCTAATCCTTGGTGAAGGTCTGCCTTTGTGGTCATGGTGTTTCACAACCATGATGTACCGTTTATTTGAGTAATTAACCAACATACCCCCTGTCTCTCCTCTTCTTCCTCTGGATAGGGACGTTTAGGTGCCCTAATAGGATTTACCTCTGCAGGTCCATCCATGGTCCAGTAAGAACCCTAGAAAGACAGAAATGTTTTTTCATGTCTTTCATCATTTTTACAACACAATTGTTTAATTCACAGTAAAATGTATTCATGTGTTTTTGTAATTTGTGTTGTCTCACATCTGTTTAATGATTCCAATATTCTCACCTTCCCAGGGTCGTTCTGCGGCCGAGGGACTTTCCTGAAGCATTTGTTCAGAGACAGATTATGCCGGATAGAGTTCTGTTAGGGTCACAAAAGTTCACTGTGACAAACTGTAAATCAGATCTGTACAAGCTGTTGATGGGCTAATATTAAAACTAACCGAGCACTATAAAACACATTTATGTTTGGAGTAGTTATTTTAGTGTATGAATTTGTTTGACATTTGCATTTACCTTCCATCCACGGCCTGCTCGGCTGTAAAAGGGGAACATGTCACTAATCCAGGTGTAGATATCGTTCAAACTCAGCTTCCTCTCAGGTGCAGCTGCTATTGCCATGGCAATGAGAGTAGCATAGCTGTGAGGGGGCTTTCCTTTACAGTTGGTGTAGGAGGGGTCTGTCACAGAGGGCAAGAAGTCTCTCCTCTCCCTCCCTCTGTCTCTCTTCTTGTCCCTCTCCCCTTCAACTCCCTCTCCTCCTGTTCCTCTCTCTTTCCCCGACCGCAGAGTGCTGATTCCCAGCCGAGGCAGCCAGTCTATGCTGGTGAGACTGGAGTCCAGCTCAGAGGACATTCTTTTTCCTCTCAATTTGGCGTCTACGAGGGTTTCAGGGGAAACACTAGATCAGCATGTCCTTTACAGTATATTTACTGAACAACCTGCATAGACACTGACAGTGATGAAAGCAATTGTAGATTCCCTCTGCCTGTAACGTAATATTCTCAACCATTCTGTTCCTGCATTTCCAGCCAGGCGTCATTTACAAGCAAATACATTCAGACACAAGACACTTTGTGCTGCCTTGGTAGGTTTCCATTACAAGGAGACGCTGCATCAATGTGCTTCCATATAACTGTGCCAATCTTACTTTTTCTTTCTATTTTGTGAGGAAGAAGATTGACTTGCTTACCTTTATAGAGTCACTCGAGGCCCAAGGCCTTAAAAAGTGTTAATATTTGATGTTGTCATCGGTTGTGCAGAACTGCTGACAATTTAGTGTTGGTCCTCCCCTCCAGATCCCTTTTCAGCTTGCCCTACAAGGCATCCATTCATTACCGTTGCTTTGAGGAAGTTTGTGTAATTTTGAAAAATATACACAAAAAGTTATCGGACAGCTTCCCTTTTCTCTCTCTCTCTCCCTCCCACTTAGGCTCCCCTCCCTTTCTCTGAACAAGATTACGTCACACACTCCTCCTCTTATGGTGACATCACACTCTGAACCCGCCTCTGGAAGCCAGTCCCAGTTTACTAGCTTCTCCTAACAGTAGTCTACCAGGATTATCACTAGACAGAACTGACCTACAGCTGTTTGAATTCATGTATTCTTCTTCCTTTTCTATCTACATATAAAACCTCACCCTGTTAAACAAAGCATAAGGGTTTGATTTACACAGGATTACTCAGAGGCACTGCAGTGTAAAGTAGCAGCATCACTTTATTGAAGCTTTTTTAATCAGTGATCAGTGTGTTGGAAGCATTGACAGTTTGTTAGTAGACTGAATGATACAGTAGATGTTGCTCTCCCTACAGAGCACTGAAGAAGGCAAGGAGGCCAGTGTCAGGGGATGGCTGGGCCAGCAGCCTCTGGATCTGTTAAGTTGAAAGAATAAGTAAATGTTAGGCATAGGCAAAACATTTCAACTGAGAGTGTATAAAATAAATGGCACATAATAAGCGCAAGATGGGATGTTTATGTCTGAAAACAAGTACTGCATTTATTTTCAAGGGGTTTTGATCACTACAGTTCATGGGAACATCATGCAAATAAAAAAAAGTCAGCTATGATTTCTGGAGAGGGACACTGATAATGGGTCCAATCATTGTATTTTTGGCTGCCCATTAGCTGCAGTCTGTACACAGCCCATTTGCTGTCTGACATCAATTTCAAGACATGTCACATTTGTTTCCTCTAAGCATGGAGTTATGGATATGATGCATCTAAATAAATAGGGATAACTCAGAAGAGCAGCTGCAGTGAGCACCTCCTTGAAATTTGGGTGTTTGGCGTCTTGAACAAGCTGCAGAAGAACAGCCTCTGTGGTGGTGAGGTAAGCGCCGCTCTGCTTCAGACGGGACAGAGCAAACAAACGGTCTGTCTGGCTGGAGAAAGAAAAAAAAAAAAAAAAGTCATGACTATCCTGCATCAACTATGAAACAATATCTCACATTCCTGTGGAATACAGGTAGGCAACATGGTAAAAATCTTCTATTACATGATATGAACTTTACTATGATGATAATGATGTATTATCATGATACTGTAATCGTTTTATGAATTCAATGAAGTAATTGTTTAAAATAATCACATATGGTTATTTTCTTATTTTAAACAATATGTACATACATGAGAAAACATTTGAGGTTCATTCCGTGTCAACTCAGCGACCGTGGGTGCTCAGCCATCCCAGAATCTCTTGAAACTTTGTAGGAATGATCTTTGGCATCTGAAACTGACATCTGACAATTTTTTTTGCTGAAATGCCAACATTTTCATATTTTTTTATCCAATGGAAATTTTCAATAAATCACGTGCCAGTTGGAAATTGAAAGAGATGTCACTTTCAGATGTCTTTATCTCTTGAAGTATATGTCCTAGAATCTTCAAATTTTCAGGGGACGTTCAGAAGTTTCTTGTGAATGGAGAGAATGAAGGCAATTCTGGAAATCAAGCCTCAGTTTTTTTGCTTAAGACTGCTCAAATTCAGAATTTCTTCAAAATTCACAAATATAGTGGATTTTCAAAAAATTAGGAAAAATATATCTCTAATACATAGGGTCTATTTGATCAGTTTTATTGTTAGAATAATATCTAAATGACATTATTATTTAATAAAATTCCCATTGGGTAAAAAAAAATTATATTTTTATTTCAGATGCTAAAGATCATGCCTACAAAGTTTCAAGAGATTCTGAGATGGTCGAGCAACCGACCTCCCCAAATCTCACTGAGTTGACACAGAATAACCCTTGAGTTAATGAAGACTTCTATATTGGAAGCTGTTTTGCCACACATTTACACCAAACACAATATTCTTCCAGTCTTCTCACCCTAGCCTACAACAGGGCTGCACAATTAATCAAACTACAGTAATAATTGCAATATCAGCCTACGCAGTTATATAACGGCAAATGACCATAATTTAAAAAGCCTAGATTTAAGAGCATAAGAGCATCTGTGATATGTGAAAAAAAAAATTTTAAGTCTCTGTTGTTTATGCAGGTCGGTTGGATAAAGTGATAAGTCAGCATAAAGGGATATTGTGTGAAGCATGAAATTAATGTCACTGCAGTTCTTGGCGTATTTATGTTAATTCTGATTATTGAACTGAATTTTTTTTTATTGATTTCAAAATGAGAATGAAAATAAGCAGACTTAAATTGAAATCATAATGTTGTTAACAATAATTTTCTTTGACTTTTTCAGTCAAAGAAAATTCTGCAGTCCTAGTCTAAATCATAAAAACATATTGCTGAACAGGCAGATAATATGAAACAACATATTTTACTATCACCACATATTCTATACAGCCATATCACATAGCTCTGCATTGCAAAAGTAAAATCATAAATGGAAGCCACATTTACCTTCTGGATGAGACAGCATCAACCACAATATGAACCTCCATCCCCTTTTCAAGCAGGTCAAATGTTGTACACTATGGAAACACACAGACCAAAGGACACCATGCTCATCATTCATTTACTAAAACTGTGGAGACCCCAGGCTCATTACACAACTGCTTGACACCAGAGAATCAACCAGTGTTAATACACTAATTCACGTACATTAGTTATCTATATAGGTATGTATGTAGCTATATGTGAGAGTAACCAAGACTTTCGCAGTTAGTCTGAGACTTGTTCAGCAAATGAAAATTAAACAATTCAGTTGGGTCAGCCTTCTGTTTGTGTCTGCAAAGGAAAGCAACTAGTTTTACTATTAATACAGTCAATATCAGACATAAAGCAACAAATCTTTGCTAACTGTACTGTAAACAAACTCAAAAATAGTGTGTCCATGTGTGTTTATTTAATCATCTTTTCTGTATGACAAAAGTGTCTTGCCATCTCAAAACCAAAATAATTATATGGTCTAACCGCAATACAGGCGTGAGCCTCGATTCCACACAGGATAGCTTGTTTAGGGTTCCCCAGGGCCTGCAGCTCCTTCTCCACCCCCTCAATCATCATGGTGAATGAAGTTTTAGCATGAGCAGTCAGTCCCTCTGCTCCTAGCTCTGGTACTGTGGGGCCCAGTCCTTTAGGGTATTGCTCTGTCAAAATAGGGGGGATACCCAGAATGCGACTGGCCTATGAAAAAGAGGGTTGAAATAATAGTCAGGCATTTACAGATTTATAGGTATTGAGGGCTATAATACTGACTTGCAGTGGCATTGTGAGCATGACCCACCTGTAGCACTCGTGCAGCATTGCTGACAATATTGGTGAACTGAAAGATATTAGGTCTGAACTTCTCCTGCATGTCACACAGGAAGAGCACTGCATCTTTTGTGGAAAGCCTGCCAATGCCAGCCACTACAAAAGATTAGATATAACAAATTAATCAAATTAGAGCATTATTTGGGGAGACACATTTTCACACTGTTGCAATTTGTGTTAACAGACGGCAACGGTCTCTTTGGTAAAACCTGAAACCAAATTGTATTGAACCCCAAGATAAATTAATAACGAGTAAAGAAATTAACGTAAAACAAATGACTTACTGTTGTAGCCTCAATATGCCTTTGTGGAGCAGGAGGAAGAGGAGTGCACTGGGTGACAGGTTAAACCGGACTGCAGAAAGTTGAACTCTTTGGTTAAAGTATTATTTATGTAACTGGAGACCAAAGGAAACCTGTTTTATTCGTACTTGCGGGTAAAAGAGAAATATAAATGTGTTCAGCATTGAACACTACGGTGTTCAACACTGCGGCAATATGTACAAAACAGGTAATTTATTTCTACGCAAACACACATATTTAGTCCACAAACAAAACAATAACTTACTTAGCATGTAGCAAAGACGACATTCAAGTTGACAGGGCTTTCTTCCACAAACACCGCCTTCTCGGAAGCACACTGGCCAATAGAATTACAGCTTTTGAAGATTGACGTCTTTTTCAACAAATTAGAATCCGTTGTTTGCAGCGAATAGCCTCGCAAGTTCGGCTAGGTGGGTGGGAACTCTAAACTACCACATCTGAAGATGTCTGACAATGCTGAATCCCCAACAGACACGCAAAAAGAGGAGTCACAGGCACCGCCAGACGACTCAGCGACAAACGAAGAGAAGAAAAAAAGTAAGCTACCTTAATGTATCACAATTATACTCATTTGAAGAGCAGCAGTAGGAAATATGTTTAGATGACTACTATTGACAGCATTTCCGGGAGTTTGATGTAATAAACTGACAGCTATTTCAACCAATAGGATGGCTGCTTTTTTCTCTTAAGCCAATGAACAATTAGTTCTTTAACTCGTGGTGCCGTCAACTTGGCTAACGCTAACGTTTATGAAAGCTTTATAGTGGTTGTTGTTTTCACATAGAATTTTCAGTTTACTGAGAAGCTATGAGTTCATAAACCGTGTGGATATTGCCAATGGGAACTGTACATGCTCCGTATCTAGCTATATATATATATCTTGGCTGTTATCTGTCGTTATGTGGAATAATAACTTACCGATAATGTGCTAGTTATCATACTAACACTGTTTGTGAGCCAACACAGTGTTGTTATTAACTATGTTGAAACTTTTACATGTTTACTTACTTTTAGCGGTACCCTGGCTATGTAACGTCTGTTTTCTAATTAAATGTATAACTAATCAATAACTGAGAACAAGCTACAGACGCTTTGGATGGCTACAATTAAAAGGCTCGTCATATCTATTATGAAAGTATTTGCTATCAATAATCTTTTGATTAGTACTTATTTTCAGGCTTTATTCACAGATTCAAATCACGACCACATGATCTTCAACCTAATCGTAATAAATACTTATGACATGTTCAGCTTTTGCATGTATATCACATTCTACATATTTTTTTTTTCTTTTATGACCTCATCTAAGCTTAAAAAGTTGAGGTCAGAAGCATAGGTACAGCTTCCCTAAATGCATTCAAATTTAAAAACGTTTTACAAGAATGTGTTTCATCTCCATTTTTTATTTGGGTTTTTATGCATGTCATCAAAGTCACAATATTTACCTTTTTTCAGTTCTACTCAAAAATGGTCCGTTGAATTGAACATTAAGCCTTCAGAAATTCAGTGGATAATTGTCCTGCTCAAAGGCGAATTAACCAAGATTTAGCCCGGTTAATGTCTTCAGATGAAGTTTTTAAAAATCCTCAGTATCCCTGATCCCCTCTGTTGTACAATTTTTTTTTTTACCAGTCCCTGGTTACCACAATAACCTCACAACATGATGAGCCATGGTATATTCCTTAGTTGTTCTTTGCGTTTCATGCATTACCAGTATGTTTTCATACATATTATTGATCACTAGTAAGGCATACAGTTCTATTTCTGTCTCATGTGGCCAGAGAATATTCATATGGCTCACTTCTTTCTCACAGTGATCATTTACATCTTTAGCCTTGTTTTTAATCATAGATTTTGGAGTAGTGGCTTTCTTCTTTAGGAATAGCCTTCCAGGTTCTGACAATACAGCACTCTTTACTGTATGTGAAGCACCAACATCCTAACTAGTTCAAATGCAACTGTCCTGGAATACTTTTGAGCCTGTCAGTCCAAAATGCATGCATCTCTGGGAGTCAGGACATGTCTCTTTCTTGATGACTGTGTATTCCTGTAGAAATTATGTTTTGTACTATTGTTTGCACAGATGAATATGGAGGTTTTAATCACATGGAAATTTGTCCCAATCAGTTATAAGACCTGTGGAAGTGTATACATTTATAGGCCCATGGCTCGTTTCTTTAGATTTATTTAGAAATGGAACCATAATTACAATCAAAGTGACACAGGTATCCTGCCAACTGACTCAAATAACATTGTCTTAACATTATAATTAGAATTTGCCAGTGTTAGGTTTCTGGAATCCATGATTTTACACAAGCAGTAAACTTTTGAAATGTAATATTATCAGAGGGAATATATATTGAAACGATTTGTCTAGAATTGCTGCAAGTATGCTAACTTTCATCTTCACCTGTGGTATTTGTTTTGGCTCTGCAGAATAGTTGAAATGCATCATTGGATTTCTTAAGAAATTCCACTGAGGTGTTTCATATTTAAAATTACCTGTAGCAGACAGTGTGGCAGCATCACTTTCACCTTCCATCTTCTCCATTTGTGTAGTTGATGTGCTATTGAAGGCAGTGGGAGACACTCCTATAATGAAAACAAGGAAATGGGCCATGGACAGGGGCAGGACAGTTCAGTCACTTTCTCAATTCATTTCCCGCTTCCTCAAGTTTGATCCCAGTGAACAGCTGGTAAGAAATATTTTTTTCTGTTTACTCATTGATTTCCCAAATGTGTCCTGCCTGGAAAAAACATGATTCATATTTCTGTGTTTTTAAAAAAAAATTAAGTTTATCTGTTTGTTTGTTTGTTTGTTTGTTTTTTTTCCAGTTCATCTATGTTAACCAGTCATTTGCCCCTTCACCGGATCAAGAAGTAGGGGTTCTCTTTGATGTGAGTACATATAAACCACAGTTCATAAGCACTTTTTCCCCTGTTTCTCTGAATATTTATATTTCTATAAAATATTGCAACATAAACAGAACACAAAGAGCAGTTGGTTATACTCGAGATAAGGTTGTAGTCACAGAGTCATATAGTCAAAAAGTTTGATGTTACTAAACTGTCAATTTCAGCATAATGTATGATTCATATTGTAATATTAAAGAAAATGTGTAGGTTGGAGATTTTCACAGTATGATATGACTTTAATGAGACAAAGTGAAACAAATGTTCATGTATGAGGCAAGTGTGATGTCCTGAAATAATCCTTCACATTGTTGTGTGACATGAAAAAAATAATAGCAAAATTCCATGGCTTAAACCATAGTGAAAAAATCTGAACTGCAATTAAAGGTTCAGTGCTTGGTAGGCTACTGTTGTTGGGAAATTTCTGTAGTTACCATTCAGCAAATTGTAATTCAAATTCCAAGGATATGCAATTTCTTCAAGTACTCCTTGCATGTCTCAGATTAATTCAAACAAGACTCTGTGGCTTGACATGGAAGCTTGGTAAAATGACTACACTGTGTCAGATCACCTACTTTTATATGCAGTCCTTAGATATTTACACACAAATTCTGGCATTTTGTCCTCTATTTCAGGTCCTGCAGCTTTAAGTGCAGCCATGAATGAAATGTTATAAAGAACAGCACACTTTCTCCTCTTTCCATTTTACTTGGGCTACATTCAGACTGCAAGCCCAAATGCCCAATTTGCATATATCGCCCAGATCCAATTTTTTGGTTGACACTTATTACTCTTTAAAATGTGAAATATATGAACTGTTGATGTTCGTCAACTGACCAACATGCACGACAGAACAAACGGATGCAAACTTCTGTGATCAGTACTCATAAATGACAATTTGTTAAGAGACAAATCATACCAGTGTCTGATCAGAGTAAGGGAGACATCATCACACAACCCGAGTTTCATTGAAATCAGCTGCTCTTCCAGCTGTATGAATTACATTATTCTGTATGACGGACAGAAAGAAAAGTCTGTGAGAACCATCTACAAAGTGCAACAACAAGAGATGGCATGAATAATTTTCAGTAAGTTCACAATGAAGCATTGTATGGACATGAAAATCACTACCTATACTTGTTATATACTTCATATATTTTTTTTGCTGATATCCAATTTTTTTTTTTTTCTTTTTGCGTGGTTGTTCACATTATATTTTAAATGCGACATCCAACTGACTCCAGTGTGAACAGCATACCGGCTCTGAAGTGACATGGATGCGTAGAAGACATGATGTCACAGCCAGCGCACTGCATTTACAGAAGTAAATATGGATGCTACACAAGTCAGTGTGTGTGTATCAATGTTGAAGTTGTGCAGTCAGAGCTGACAAAATTATGATCGAGTGATTCTGAGTCCATTGCTTCCATCTGACTTTGCCACACCCTGTCTCCTCCAGTGCAGAATTGTGATGTCTCACTTCAATGAAGTAAAAGTTGGATGAAATGCGACATGACCGTTCAGACTGAGGTTGCTTTGAAAACCATCAGACACGTATCTGATTTAGAACTGCATATGAAAGTGGTCTGGGTCTGATTTGAAAAAAATTGGATTTGTGCTGTTCAGACCGTCATGAAAAATCGGATTTTGCCTGCAGTCTGAACGTAGCCATAGAGATCCGTTTAATTCACTGTTGGAAGGACAGCTGATTTGAAACTTAGGTACACGGAGGTATTGTTTGTCTCTTAACAACTACACTCAACAAAAATATAAACGCAACGCTTTTGTTTTTGATCCCATTTTTCATGAGATGGACTCAAAGATC
>JAQQAE010023319.1:0-10065 GCA_029823295.1 Pseudamia nigra
CAGGTAGAACAGGCATGTTGTGCAGTATGTCAATGCTGTTGTGTTATTTCTTTTTGCTGCTGCCTGAAATGAATAAATGAATGAATGAATGAACACATATAGAACATGCAAACTCCACACAGAAAGACCCCGCTGGCCAGCTTTATTAATGTTGTCTTAATTTTTGTCTACATTTTATAAATTACTTTTGTTCATTTATTTTATAATTTTGTAAATATTTTAAAAGTTACTGCTGATTTCTTTTCACTTCAGTTTTGGTTTCACGATTGTTTCATTTTTTGATTATTTTGTTAATAATTGCTTGCATTTAATTCCTTTTTTCTTTCTTTGTTATTATTCAAAATATTCATTCTGTGACATTCTTTATTGATTAATTGGGGGAGGGTACATTTTGCTACTATTTTTTTAATGATTTCTTAATTTTTGTTCATTTTGTTAGTTTTTTAAATATGTTTCCTCATTTCAGTCATTCTTTAAATTTGCTGAGTCATTTGTTCATTTAGAAAATTATTTCTGTACTTTTTTATTTGTCATGTTTATTTCTTAATTATTATTTTTATTTCATTGTGCTGTCTATTTTCCTAATTTTTTTCTTATTTTGTTAGATCCTTTACGGATTGCTGATGCCAATTTTATTTATTTTACTTTATTTCTTTATTTTATACAATAATTTTCTTTCAGACTCGATTTGGCAGTCTCTAACAAGCTGATTTAACTTTTTGCATTATTCATCAGGAGTCCGTGTGTGTTCTGCAGCTGCATGTGGCCCGACTTGTTAATTGATTAATTGAAATGCAGAGCTGTGTACTGTGCTAACCAATCCCCTGAAGGTAAGGACATGGCAGCAGTTCTGCTCTCCTGCGTTAATTAGCATGGCTTTGACACATAATTAATAGCATAGAATGAGGGAATGTGATCGGCCTCCTGACCAGCATATGGCACCTACAATCCACAGCCACGGCATCACCGCTACAGATCCCTCACTGTGCCATGTTGTGTGGCTTGTTTTCACACACATATATACAGTACAGTAGTGATTGTAGTGGAAGGACACTGTTCAGGTCATTCATAATTTCACTGGTGGTTATAATCCACTATCTACATTAAAAATCATTTTTCAAAAGTGATAGATTTTAGTGCTTGACCACACAGTCAGCTCTGCCAGGAAACCACAGGAATTGGTTGCTTCCTGTGGTTTTCTGGTAGAGCTCAGCAATATGGTGAATCGATATGAATAGTTGTGATGACAAATGTTACATCATCATTATATTCAAGTTTAAAGCTTAAATTTTGTGTCCAAAGAGAGGGGTGAAGAAGCTAAATGGTTGTGTGTGCATGTGTGTGTTTTATATCACTTCCAAACACATTGGGGCACTGTGTAAAATGTAAAAAAGAAGTAGAATGCAGTGATTTGCAAATCTCATTAAGCCATATTTTATTCCTAGTAACATAAACAACATATCAGATGTTGATCTGAGGTATTTTATTATTTCATGGAAAATATGAGCTCATTTTGAATTTGATGCCAGCAACACAACTCAAAAAAATTGGAACGGGGCAACAAAAGACTGGGAAAGAAACTGGCACAAATCAAAAGCAACTGGAGGAGCATCTCACAACTAATTATGTTAACTGGTAACAGGTCAGTGACATGACAATCTACAGTGTATAATATCATCAACTGTGTCTAATTCATTAGATACAACAAGTAGACAATGAGTTGAAAGACACAAAAAGGCATTATAAAGTACAGAGGTAAAACAAAAACATCAAGAGACAAAACATACATCTCTTGATGAAAGACCTTAAAGACTTTAACATTTGAAAGGCTAAGATGGTGTGAAAGATAAAAAATGCAAAAACAGTAAGATGTTTTAAAAAGACTAACAATGCAAAAGTGCAATTGCATGGAGACAGCATGTCCAAAAAGATGAAAACAACAGACAAGATGTAACAAGATGAAAACTGTAATATCTCCTACATCACAGTAACAGTATGTCTCAGCCCTATTTCTTTGTCTGTACTGTTGTTTTAAACAGTAGCAAAAACTGACTTACATGATAAATCCACCGTGTGCTACACCTACCTAGAGCTATTACAATAACAACAATGCACAGATGGAGATGCTGGGAAAATGCATGGATTTTCACCACAGAAGGAACCAGATCTCCAGGAACTCATCTCTATATTTATCTTGTGGAATGGTTGTCTCTGTTGATTTTTTTACAGTATAATCAAGGTATGAGAGGTGCTCAAAATTGCCTGTTATCTATAATATTGTCTGTCTACATCTTTCAAAGGCCTGCTTTAAACTTCTTAGATTCATCCATTGTGTATTTCTTAACAAGCCTTGTCTGTCGTCCCCCATTATGTCTAAAATGTAGTTTGACTGTTGCACCTCATTTATCTGGTCTGGTCAAAAGTGCATGAGCCTAATGTGTGTTCAAACACAATATCTCAGGAAAGAGTTCATATAATCTTCCTCACTTTGCAGAATAAGACTGAAATGCACTGACTTTGGTGGCCAAAGGTCAAAATTGCTGTGTCCTCAGAAAACATTTTCGGCCATAAGTGTAAAAAACCAAACTTCATGCTCTAGTTTATTTTTTCTGCAGAAAGGTTAGCTCAGTACCACTTCTTCTCTGAGTCTTTCTGAACATTGATATCATTACTTCTTCCTAACCATGGTGTTGTCTGATTGTCTGATGGATTATTCTGCAAAAAACGGCACTAGGGCCATCAAGATGAGATGCGATGGCCAAGCAGCATTATGTAACTAGAAAGCACTCAGAGAGCGCACAGCTCCCCCGATGTAGCTCAGCTTCACTTCATTTGAACCTATGCTCATTTTCCCCACAATATTATCTCACCCAAAAGTAATATTCTAACATTTATTTGACCGTCATTATTGGATTCTTTGACCATGAAAACCTACCATTAACATTTACAATAAAATACATATCAATATTAGTTCAATAGAGCAAAAAAATCCATAATGGTGGTTTTCTTCTGGATCTCGCCTGACTTTGAAATTTTGCCTCAAAAAACAGGTGCAACTCCCAAGGTCAATCCATGTGCCAAGTTTGGTGAATCTAGCTTCATTTGTTTTTGAGCTAGATCACAGACAGACGGCATCAACTATCCTACCTGACAAGTGGGGAATACATTTTCCTCACACAAACCTGTGATGAGAGTGAGGGGAGAAAAAAACCTGAACTTTAGTTTTAATTTTGAAAATCTACACAGTGCGATGCATTCTGAGAACTAACATTTACAAGTTATTACTTACTTATCACTGTAGAAAGTAAGACTTCATGAAGCATCATGGCTTGACATTCCAACCTCAGCATGTCTTGTCTTATTCATAATTAATTCTGATATTTCAAGCTACAAAACTTAAAGCTGGTAAATATTAATATTTGCCAGGAACATCAGAATCATTAATGGCAAAAGGAGCACCAGTAACTATGACAGATTTACAATATTTAAGCTTCATTCTTTATCAAATTAACACTGCATTCGAACACATCAGATTTGCTTTAAAAAGAAATATATATATCTTCATGTTGATCTGTGAACAATTGTGAGCGACAGATAAAATACTAGACCATATTTTTTGTGAGATTAACACAATCAAAATGAGAATACAGTATATCTTTGTTCTTAATCAATCAGTCGTTTGTCTTGTGCAGCTATTTTTTTTTTTTTATTTGTGAAAGGAGTCAGGTTTTAACATTTGTGATCTCAAGAGGTTGGAGTACATATGTGTAATACATATACATGTGCTCCAACCCTGGTGGATGATGCAAATAAGCTAAAGGCCAAATATTACAAACACATGAAATACACATACTTGATCACCAACCAGGACCAACCGAACATGGTGAAAATGAAATCAAAACTGAATACTAAAAATCCCAACCTATTGGAGAACACGGTGCCAATTGTTCCCCCTCTAGCGTGGCACAGAGGAGCAGTGAAGGAGGAGTAGGAGTTACTAGCTATACTTCAGAAAATGCCAAAAAAACCTAGGTGACTTTGAATAAGATTTGTCTTTCCTTCCAAAAAATTATAGAGGGGAAACATTTTTATCAGGCTGTGTGTCTCAGTGTGACAAGAAATCTCCATTGTCGTCCTTCTGTTCAAGCCATGCCCACTTGAACTTGTTTTTTTTTATCCCTTTCTCACAAATTAAATCATCTCCTCATTGAAGGATTATTAGGTTTGTCATTGTAATTTTGACTAAAATCAGCTTTGATCATCTCATCTCGAGGGAATCCATCATGGTGACCATGGGGTACAACACCAGTCAGAGCTGTCAACACATCTGAAACACCATCACTGGCCATACGACTCAACAAAGATAGCTGCACCCCTAATGAAAGCGGAAAAGAGAAATTGATCAAAAATAAAATCAAATTTGTCTGTATTTTCCAGAAAGTAACAGTGATCCAGCAGGGGAAAAAAAATCAGAATTCCAAGAATATCCGGAAAACGTTCATCTCTGTCTAATAGTGTCTTCATGTATTCAGCACTTGGCACCGATGCCCCTAAAACGTGAAAACAACTAGACTTGACATGCTGAGCAGCGATGCGGGTGGATGAGTGGAACACATCTACTGCATGAAGGGTTTAAAAATGATGGTAAACCATGAAATGGACACATATAGTCTTATACTGTATGTAAGCAACCCTGTTTAATTCAAGTAGGGCTGCACAGTTTGTTGAAATTACAATGACTGTGGCCAAATTTGCAATTATTGTCATTTCTCTAGTAAATGTTACTGAATCCATAATATCACCAAAGATCTTTACTTTCCAATCTTTGCAGTTAGATCAAAAATGAACAAAGTCAACAAAAAGTGAACAGAAATGTAATAAAAAAAATATGAGTCAAAGTATCAATTGCACAGTAGATACAATGAAAGTCAGTGCACTGGGCTCAGTAGAAAATAAATAAATATAATAAATAAAATATTACATCTCATCCATTCATCTTCTTGTCCATACAGACAAATTCATGTGGTCATACACCATACCTTTTACTCAGTGCCGTTGTATTCATTAAAAACAATAAAATATAAAGCGCAGAGTATTGTATGAGGTATTAAGATCTATGTTAAGAGATATTAGTGGTTTGTTTTCAAGTCAGAGTTAAGTATGGTGATATACGTATTTGTGGTAGAAACTGTTCATGAATCTTGTGGTGCATGTTCTGATAGACCTGTGACATTTTCCTGAGGGTAACAATTCAAACAGATGATTAGATGGGATGAGTCTTTCAGAATGTTGTATGTCTTTTGCAAGCACTGGGAGTTGAAGATGGTGTCCAGGGCAGGTAGCTGTTGGTTAATGATGTTTTGGGCAGTTTGTGTAATCCTTTGCAGTGTCTTTTTGTCTGAAGCAGATCTGCTGCCATACCACGTCACAGGTGAGCATACTGCCCAAAATGTGCTACTGTGACAGGTTGACTTTCTTCAGTGTGTGGAGAAAGTATAGCCGCTGTTGTGCTTTCTTTATTATTGCAGTGGTGATTGTTGTCCATGGTGAGTTTTTTGAAATGTGTGTACCCAAAAATTTGAAGCTTGTCACTCTCTCACCCCGTCCCCATTGATGTATAGTGGTGCATGTTTGTGCTGCTTCTTTCTGAAGTCAATTATCAGTTCTTTTGTGTTTTTTTTTATGTTGAAGCTCAGGTTGTCCTCTGTGCACCATTCTGTCAGCCTGTGAACCTCCTCTCTGTAGGCAGACTCTTGGCCTTTGGTAATCAGCTCCACCACAGTCCTGTCATCTGTGAATTTGACCATTGTGTTGGTGCTGTGAGATGGGAGCACAATCATGTGTATACAGAGGGTAAAGGAAAGGGCTCAGCACACAGCCTTGTGGGGCCCCTGTGCTGAGTGTCAGAGTGGGAGAGAGGTGTGGCCCCATTCTGACTGTCTGTGGCCTGTCTGTCAGGAAGTCCTTAATCCAAAGGCAGGTGTTGCACTGTATACCCAGGATGGACATCTTGGAGAAAAGTCTCCTGGAGAGGATGGTATTAAATGCAGACCTGTAGTCCACAAACAGTAGCTATGCTTAGTTCCCCTGCAGCTCCAGATGACACAGGACGGTGTGAAGGACTGCGGAGATGGCATCTTCTGTTGACCTGTAGCTTCGGTATGCAAACTGGTGGGAAGCCAGGCTGGGTGGCAGGGCAGCTTTGATGTGCTGTAGGACCAGGCTTTCAAGGCACTTCATGATTACAGGTGTTAGTACTACAGACCTGTAGTCATTGAGAGATGTTATTGAAGTCTGTGTTGGAACTGGTATTATGGTGGATGTCTGCAGGCAGGTGGGGACTGCACTGTGATAGAAAGAAGTTCAATATATTTATAAATACTTCACCCAGCTCTGCGGCACAGTCTCTGAGGATCCATCCCGGAACATCATCTAGGCTGGCCGCCTTCCGTGTGTTGATCCTGCGCAGTGTGCAGATGACATTGGCAGACTGTGGGACGAGGGGCTGGCTGTTGGTGTCTGGGGCCAGACTGATGGTTGTCATTCCCTCCACCTCAAAACGGGTAAAGAACTAGTTCAGCTGTTCACCCTCTGAAGCACTTCCACTGGTGATGCTGCTGGTGTTGTTTTGCCTGGTGATGTGATGTATCCCCTGCCATGCCTGGTGGGGATCTGAGTTGCTAAAGAAGACCTCGATTTTGTGCTTGTAGGCTGCCTTGGCATCCCTGAGACCCCTCTTCAGGTTCTCCCTGACAGCACTGTCCTGCTGAATGTCACCAGATCAGAAAATGCTGTTATGTGCATTTAGTAGGAGTTGGACCTCCCTGGTCATCCACGGCTTGTTGTTAGGAAACATACAGATCTGTTTTGTGGTAGTGATGTTGTCCATGCAGCATTTGATATAAAACCGTACAGAGGAGTTGTACTGTAGATGTCGACGTTGCCATCCTCAAATATAGTCTGTGTTGAAACAGTCCTGCAGTTGTTCAGAAGCCCTCTCTGGCCAGACTCGTATAAGTCTGGCGGTGGGTCTCTCTGTGCAGATGCACGGTCCATCTGCTGGAGTCAGGAACAGTGAGATACGATCTGACTGTACAGCTGATGCTTTAAGCCCGTGCTTGATGTTGCTGTAGACATGGTTGAGTGTGTTACCCCCTTTTGTTGGGCAGTGTACATGATGATGAAACTTTGGGAGAACAGTTTTTAGGTTGGCTTTGTTGACATCACCTGCTACTACATAGACACCATCTGAGTGGTCTTGCTGTTGTTTGCTAATGACAGTTAGAAAATAGTCCAAAGCAGATGTGGTATTAGCATCAGGAGGTATGTAAACAGCAGTGATTATAATAACTGTGAACTCTCATGGCAGATAGAAATGGTGACATCTTACTGATAAATCCTCCAGGCCTGGCGAGCAGCAAGTGTCCGTTATCACCGCATTTGTGCATCAGTTGTTGTTTGTGTAAACACAAAGCCCCCTCCACTGCTCTTACCGGAGTATGATGTCCTGTTGGCTCAGTGCGCTATGCAGCCTGCTCACTCAATAGCCTCGGCTGGTATGGATGGGTTAAGCCACGATTCTGTGATTACCATAACACAGCAGTCCCGGAAGTTTTTCTGCGTGGACATGGTAAGTTCGAGCTCCTCAATCTTGTTGGTGAGTGATCTTGCATTCGTGACGAAGAGGCTCGGTAGGGAAGGCTTGAATGGTTTGTTCTGCCTGCACTCCCGATGCCGCCTCCGTTGCCTGCCGGTCAGAAGAATAATTCACGGGGATCCCGGTGGTCTGACGAGCTCTGCTGGGAAGTCCTGTCCAGTGTTTGTTTGGCTTGAAACCCGATAATCTATCATTGAACTGATGCCAAGCAGTTCGGTTCTGCTGTATATAACACCTGTGCACACGTGGCAATTACTAGGCAGTAAACTACCAGTAGATCAATTAAAGACATCCCATACGTGGCGTGCTGAGCAACTGCATGTACAAGCGCCACCATGTTTCTGCCACGTGCACCACCATGTTTCTGCACACAAAAATATAATAATAATTTGATAATTAAAATAAAAGACAAAGCTGTCTGCAAAACCAACTAAACCAACTAAATGAACATGATTCAACTAATAAAACTAATAAAATGAAGCAAAACAATCAGTAAATAAATTGGGGAAAATGAACAAAAGGTGCAAAACTATCATTAAAATGAACATGTATCTTACCATAATGTCTGTGAAGATTCTCAGTCATCCAGGTTATGGTATCCAATGCGTGTGGTTTTCCTTCTGTCGACTGGACTGCAAATTTTGTTTGAAGAACTGAAAAAGCTTTGTGGATAGGTAGCAAAACGTCTTCAAACCAAATTTCCAGTCCGGTCGACAGAAGGAAAACCACACATCTTTCCATAATCAATTGACTGTATAAAAATTTGTTAATTGGTTTTTAATTTATTAATTTAAATTGTAAGTTCATTTAAATGTGTGTGATTAACATAAATGTAGATTTAAAGCTGATTAGACCCATTATTTTCATCATGTTTCAGTTCAAAATGCTGCTCAAAAGCTTTGACAGTGAATTCTAAATATGCAGTTAGGGTGTATGCTTATGATGGGATTGGGGGGGGGGGCGCTGCTGCAGGCAACACCACTTCCACTAATGGTTCCAGGGGGAGATATGTATCATCAAATACGTTATCTACTAATCTACCAGCTGCAGTAAGTAAATGATCTGAATATGTCTGGCTTTTAAATGGAAAACATTAACGTGTCTACCCCCACAAAAAATTCATTTGTCTCTGTCATTCAGGCAAGAAGATGAGCAAGGATTTCATTTTACTGTAGAACCTTAGTAAAATTACTTCATTTCAAAAGTAGGATTAAATTGAATAGGACACTGAGACTCAGACAACTGGAAAAAAAGTGAGTTGCTTCACTTCAGGGAGTCATAATGTAGGAAACACTGATGCCAAGGCAGACTTTTACTCTTTTCTCATTTTTCATGAGACTAATGTGTAATGACTAAAGTTCAGTGTTTCACCAAGGAGACCTGTTTCACTATGATATTTTGTAAAATAACAATATATTATCAAAAAATACTTTCTACTGTTGATTCTCTGTACTCAATAGTCATAGTGCTATAAACAAGTATTTTGTGTCTTTCTGATTTGTATTGTGTTGCATATTTATCATTCTTAAATGTTTCAGCTCATCAAACTAAATTTTAAATTAGACAAAGATAACCCAAAAGCTTACTTAAACCTAGAATTTGTTTTTTTTCTTAGCACCAGTGCTAAACTCATACTTGCCTGAACAGTGCCGAAAATCGATACTAAAATGCTATATTAAAATACATTTTTCAGTTGCTCAGGCCACTTTAAACCTCAAATTGGGCAATATATGATCAATTGATGAACACCTCCAAAAGAAATGGTACAGGACTTCTCAAAGGCTAAGACCCCTCGTCAGCCAGTTAGCACTGACAGAGTGGTGGCGCAAACAAACAAATATCTTTGTGTACACAATATCTGGACAACAAGATGGAGTGGTCCCAGAACATAGATGCACTCTACTGAAAGGGACAGAGTCAGCTATATTTCCAACAAAGCATCAGACAGAAAAATGTGAAACCTGAACAGACTAGTTAAAAAGGCAGACAGCGTCGTTAGACGCCACAGTGTGACAGAGAATTAACATTACTACGCTGCAGGACGTTCCTTCATCCCCACTGCCATCAGACTGTTGAACACTACAGATGATGGCAGAATGAAGATTATTGATTATTATTATTTGATTTTTCTAACCTATGAGCTGGTCAAATTTCACTAAAAGGGATAAAGAAAATTTCTTCAATCAATTCAATTAATCGCTCAATCACTCAATTTTACCATTTAACCCTCAGGCCCCCCTCTGAAAAAAAAATAAAAAAAACACATTTTTCTCCTTAAGGCACTTACTGTATAATATCTAAAAATATTCAACATGAAAAAAAAAAACAGGCAAACATACACTCAACAAAAATATAAACGCAACACTTTTGTTTTTGATCCCATTTTTCATGAGATGGACTCAAAGATC
>JAQQAE010023321.1:0-10064 GCA_029823295.1 Pseudamia nigra
CTTTGAGTCCATCTCATGAAAAATGGGATCAAAAACAAAAGTGTTGCGTTTATATTTTTGTTGAGTGTATATATGTGTGTGTGTGTGTGTGTGTTTGTTTGTTTGTTTTTGTACTGTAAAATGTAATGACTACTGTTAAATTTACTGAATACAGTACTTCTGTTTTTAGTCTGCACCAACCAAAAGAAAAAAGAATGAGGGAAAATCTGCTGAAACACCTGTGAAGGCAAAGAAATTCAAGCCCCAAGAAAAAGTGTGTGCAGATGGAGATGACTCTGACTCTGACAGTAGCCTGGATGTAGAGAAATGGAAGAATTTCCTCCTGGAGATGATGAGTATGTGTGTGTCTGAGTGTGCAATTCAGAAAAGGACAGATTACTTGAGTGATTGTTTGTGTACATGAAGCATGACACATTTTCACGATCGCAAATGATTTCACTCGACATGGATGAGACAATAACACATGAAAATATGACCTCTCTGTGAACACAGGCATCATAAGAGAGTAAGACTTCACCATAGAGAAATGGTGGTATGTATTTAACACTGCAGGAGTCAATATTGGACACATAATGTTTTACCCACTTTGTATTACTTTGGTGCAATCCAAATAACCTCTCCCCACGTGTATGGCTACTCTCACAAAAGACGGTCTGGGTTGGACTCTCTTTATCCTTCACAATTGCCTTAACTGTTCATGACGTAGCTTCAACAAGGTACTGGAAACATTCCTCAGAGATTTTGGTCCATATTGACATGATTGGTGCATATTTGTCAACTGTACATCCACAATATGAACGTCCCATTCCACCATATCCCAAAGGTGACCTAGTGGATTGAGATCCGGTGACCACTGGAGTATACTTAACTCAGTGTTATGCTCAAGAAACTAGTTTGGATGGTTTGAACTTTGTGGCACATCAGCCTGATCTCTTGATACAAACCTGGATGAATCTATGCTTCCATGTTGTTTTTACCAATTTCTGACTCTACCATTTGAATGTTGCAGCAGAAATTGAGACTCATCAGACCAGGAAACATTTTTCCCATCTTCTGTTGTCTAATTTTGGTGAGCAGGTGTGTAGCCTCAGTTTCCTGTTCCTAGCTGATAGTAGTGGCACCGAGTGTGGTCCATCTGCCTCATGGTGTGGTGTGTTGTGCATTCATAAATGGTATTGTGCTTACTTTACTTCGAAGTCTTCACAATTTTAGTGTAAGCAACGTTTTTATCAAATTGTTCCACAATTTTTAGAGGCAGTTTGTGGCAGATTGGTGACCCTCTGCCCATCTTTACATCTGAGAGGCTCCGTCTTTCTCCGTCTACACATTCACGTTACTGACTTGTTGACAGTTAACCTAATTAGTTGTCAAATGCTCTTCCATTTGTTACTAGTTACTTTTTATCCCCCACCGATGTGTGTTGGGGTCCGTCCATCAGTCCTTCCTTCCAAAGCCATACCTTCTACAGATTCCATACAATTTGGATAAAATTTTTGCAAAGTGGTCCACAACAGCATTCTCTCAGTACCTTCTTTCATTTTGGCAATGTTTTTTTTTTGGGCCCAAAAACTTTTTGGGCCACGTCATAACCTGTTATAACTCAACAGTTCTTCATCCAACCGGCACCAAACTTTACATTTAGGATAAAGGTCCCACTCTGAACATAACCATATGACAATAATGTATCTCAGTTATAGCATTGCCTCTAAATAGGTAAAATGCTGTAACTTAGATCTGTCTCAAATTTTAAGTCACAGCGCTACCTGCTTGGTACAGGAAGTCAGCCTCGTGGCACTGACCTCATCTGATGTGAAATTTGCGCGTTTTGTGGGTGACATCCAGCGCCATGACAACGGAGAGACTCCCCGCTGCCCGGATGCTGTCGCCTGGGGTGGTGTGAGGGCCTTTTTTTTTTGCAATTTCTTTCTTACATTGTTAATTTTTATGAATACTAATTTTTACTTGTACTCATTGGTCAGATTTTGTTGCCGGTCAAAAAATAAGAGTTTGGCTGAATAACAGCTTTGGTGGAGGTATGCGCTCTCTGAGTGCCCTCTAGCTATGTCAGCAGTTGGTGTTCTGTGACATGAAGTTGGTCCCTCTTTGTATTTTGCTGGCGAGGCAGAGAATATTGCTCACTATATTTGCTTGTCCAGCCTTTTGTTGCCCCTGTTCTAACTTTTTTTGAAATGTGTTGCTGCCATCAGTTTCAAAATGAAGCTAGTATTTTCCATGAAATGGTAAAATGTCTCAGTTTCAACATGTGATATGTTGTATTAGGAATAAAATATGGGTTTATGAGTTTTGCAATTCATTCTGTTTGTTATACATTTGACTTGCGTCCCACCTTTTTTGGAATTGGGGCTGAATATGTTGTTGACTTTTGTTTTCATTTGTTTGATTACGAAGTAATGTTTTGGTGTATTTTGGAGAATATTTTGGGTATTACACAATCGCATACTTTGTTCATGTTCTCGACAATTTAAAAAATATTTCTGTTCTGTTTCTGTTAATTTTTTCACTTTATTATTTTGTTTGTTGCCTTGATTATTTTGGTTAGTTTTTTGTTCAGTTTTTGATTATTTTGGTTATATTTTTTGATTTTATGATCCAAAGAAATGTCTTGCCACCTCAAAAGGAAAGACCAAATGAAATGTTTGTCACTCAAAGTATCTAGTCAGATTTTGACATGCCTGACTACAAATATCTCCCTGTATTCACATAAAGCCTACATCCTTAGAAAACACTGATTTCATACACATAGCTGCACACGTCACTATGTGTGTTTTCTGTTTGCACTTTGTTCTGTGTTTTCATTGTGTTCTCTGTGTGCACAGACACCAACAAAACTGAGGTGAACACCATCAACACCCTGGACACTTCTGCACTTCAACCCAAGAAGAGAGCGAGGAAATCGCGAGCAAAGCCCCTGGCAAATACAGTGTGTCCTGTTGGATTAAATGGGGCATCAGAGGACGAGGACACAAAAGAAACATCAACAAAAACTGATAAAGAAAACACTGTCAACTCCATAAAGGCAGCGTCTGTCATCGCAAACCTAAAGAAAAGCCTCAACGCTGCGCAAGATGGACCGGACGCTTCAAAACAGACTCAAAAGAAAGAGAAAAGGAAAGCGGCAAGTGAAGAACAAACTGATGCAACACTGATAAAGCCCAAGAAAAAGAAGAAAAAGGAGGCGACCGAGGAGAAGATGGAAAAAAAACTAATTCAAAATTTAAAACAAAAAGACAAGGAGAAAACAATAGTGGAAGAGTTCGAACCTCTTGATAAAACAGTGCAAAAAAAAAGCAATAAAAAGAGGAATCCACCTAAAGGAGACCAAGAAGCAGAGACAACAAGTGTCACAGCTGATTATGCGGAAATTTCAGATGTAGTAGTGAAAGAAAAGAAAGTGAAGAAAAAGGAGAATTCAGAGAAGGAAGCAAAGAAGAACACGACACATCATCGAGTAAAAACAGCTGATAAGTCTCAAAATACAGAACGTATGGTCGTGAAAAGGGAGAAAATTTGTGCTGAGGAGACTCTGGAGAAGGAAGGGAAGATGAAAGAGACAGAAAATGCAGAGGAAACAATGCACGAAACTCAAAACTCAGGAGATACTGCCATAAAAAAGAAGAGGAAAAGAGAAAAAGCTCGAGTGGAGAACAGTCCAGAGAAGAAACAGGACAAAAGTGTCGACAAAACAGTGAAAGAGGCCCAAAACTCAGAAGATATACTTGTGAAAAAGAAGAAAAAGAAGAAGAAAAGGCAAGCAGATGAGGAAAATTTAGAGCAAGTACTCGAAGACAACAGTTCAGAGCAGGTAGTCGGAGAACCTGAGGGAAAAGGTCAAGACGAGATGGGTGGTAGTGAGGAAAATATGAAGCAAATAGTCAAAAAAAAGAAAATGAAAAAGAAGAAAAAGGAGAGTCCCGATGAACAACCTTCAGAGGAGATGGAGGAAGAAAAGAAAAGCAAGGTTGAGAAGCAGAAAACTACTCTTGAGGAAATGTCAGAGAGTCACAGTGGAGATGGAAGAGAGGAGATTACTGATGGAAAAAAGAAAAAGAAAAAGGATGCAGCGTTAACAAATAAGTTGCAGACCCTTCCTCCATCCAGCCCTCAGATTCGGACTCCTCCAACAGAAAAGAAGAGTGAGTCTCTGCAGACTCCTTAGAGATGACATGGTTATGGGTCGTGAGCTTGTTACTAATTATTTTTTATTTATAATTATTTCAGAGAAAAGCAAGAAATTGGACGAGGGTGTAGAAACAGAGCAACACAACACAGGTACCATCATCAGCTTGACCGCAAATTCATTTTATTATTGCTTCATTTGACAAGGATAGCGCCTACAGTGCTGTCTGCATTATTGCATGAGTGCTACTACCCAGCGCTTTGCCCATTGTTTTTGTTGCTGTTATTATGTGTACCGGTAGTTCCATTGATGATCTGGGGTTCATTCAGTTGATGATTAGTGTAGTAATTCTGTAAATCCTTTAGTCCATAATCCACCGACATAAGGGAAAAAAAGAACAGTCCTACAAGTTCTCCACTTCTTATTGAAGGAGTCCGTTCATGGGGTACAAAAAAAACCCTGACCTGTAGAGTCAGAACAGGTGCATTAGTATTTCATATTTCTACAGTTTACCAGTAAACAAAGTACAAATCAATATAATTCATTTATTCATAATTCAATTCAATACGTTAATAAAATTAATGACACATTATATATTAATGAGGTCGGACAGAATGACAGGTTGGCTGTTCAACCCTGATGAGAGGAGCTTTATTCTACAAATTTTTGACAAAGAAGTCATCCAAAAAGTATAGCCACTTGTTACCGTCATGGTGGGAAGCCTTAAAACATGCTGTTTATACCACGTTCACCTACAATATTCAGATTTTTAAATGAACATATTTGCTCTTTATCACCATTATTAATGTGTTTCATTACTTTTAACTCACACAGTTTCAGTGGTGTTTAGAATCACTTTAAACAGGAGAAGCCTGAAAACTAAATACACCAGAGTTTTCTAACAGGGCTAAATAAGTGGTCTGGTGTTTAATGGCAAACTAAAAACAATCTGTAATAAAATAGAAATGAAGAAAATCCCATATATAATCCAGATCATTCGTGAAACAACCGGTAAAAAGGAAGACTTCAGAGATGTTTTAATCATGGATGTATTTGTGTGTCTCAGCAACAGAAAACCTCTGACAGCACAGAACCGTGATGAAGACGACCACATCACAGCATCTCCATCCTTTGTCTACTCAGATTTTACAAATGTAAAGACAGATGAGCTATTTTTTTTACTGACACAGTTTTATAGTTTTTTTGCTTTTTCATTTGTTTTAAGCATTTGTCCACAATATGGGCTGTAGTCTTTTATGTACTTATGGCAGTTGTCTTTTTAATGGCAAGATATGCAAAAAAGAACTGTACCTGTTTTGCAGTCAGTCCCTCTCTGTTTTATTCTTGACGTAATACAATGTTAAAATGATCTTCACTTAAATATCCAGATGTCTTGTATCCACATCTGACACTGTTCAGAAAGAATACGCGCTGCAAGACATAAACCTGCTTTTAATCAACGTACAACATAATTTCCGAATATTTTGTGTGGGAAAATACATCAATTTTGGAGAATTGGGTCAGCTTTTAATCATTTTGAAATGTGAGGAGTATATTTTTAAACTTCTGATATGTGATGGCTTTTATACATAAAACATTAGTTGTTTAAGTTCATTGTGATTGTGTGTTTTATTGGATGTGTTGTCAGGTATGTGAAATATGTCTCCCAAATTTCAAGTCAAGACCAAAAATAGGCTGTGGAGCTTTTATTACTGGGTCGACCATTTGTTTATTATTTTTGTTAATACTGTATTGTTAATTATGTTGAGTCAGACATGGCACAAGGATCAATCAGTTAGATTGTGGGAGTGATCTGGATCATCATCTGGGTCCAGAAGGTTTCTGCTGTGAAACACGGCCAAATTTAACATTTGTCCTTGTTACACCACAAATAACACCCAGAAAAAAACATAGGATAACACTATAACATATCCTTTAAAAGCACAAAGTTTGATCCAGATATGGACAATATTCAAGATATAGTCATCCAGAATGCTTTACACATACATGGGCTGAGGAAAAATAAAGCTATAGATTAAGCTATAAGCTGGTTCAGTTATGTGCCCATGGATTTGACATAGCTTCATACAGTACATTTACGGAGCTAGAGCCAGAAGAAAAGCACCATTATGGAAATATTTTTTGTGAATAATAATGATATGCATGTGATTCTAAATGCCAATGGTATGTTTTCATGGTCAAATAATCCAATAATGTGGGTCAAATAATTAGGAATATTGCTTTTGGTGCAATAACATGAAATAAATGAGCATAGGTTCAAATGATAATGGTAGGTTTTCACTATGAAGACAAACTGAACTACCTTGGTGGAGGTCTGCTCTCGAGTGCTTTCTAGTTTTTTTTTTTTTTCACTTTTGGTAATTTTGTTCATGTTAAGTTTTAATCTTTTTTATGTTCATTTTGATTATTTTGTTCATTTTTTCTGTTGCTTTGGTCAGTTTTCTTAATGTTATTGTTTTTGCCCATTTGGTTGATTGTTATTCATTTTACTGATTATTTTGTTATTTCATTTTGTTTAAATCAAGGACGCCTATAGTTCTGTCATCATTTTCATACATGTATTTTTACCCTTAAAGATCCTTGCATAAAAATGTTTAAATACAGAAACAATGTGTGTATATTTTCTGCAAAAGGTGAAGACGGAACAGTTGGTTTATTTTTAAGTTGTACTGACTATATACTGTATGTGGAACAATTTGCTTTTTATTTGTTATTTAATGGACATAGTGTGACTGTACCAGGACAAATGTATGACTATGTAAACACACTATGAAAATTATATGTGCAGTTAATTAGAATATATACATTATATGTTATACAATTTATGTACACCAAATGTTTGGGAGGAAAGACTTGGTTAGATTTGACTTTAGTTGGCCTGTCTGCTGGTGGCGTCGCCAGGTGGTGCTGTGGTTGGTTCCATACGTTAGCACATATAGAAGAAGAAGAACAGCGGCAGCAGTATGAAATGCTAATACGTTTAGCGTAGTTTCCTTTTTTAAAAATATATATATTAAATAAAATGTGGAGGTTAAACAAAGTCCGACACAAAGCTGTTCCTCTATGCGATAGCTCTGAGCAGCTCAGACGGAGGAGAAGAGAGAAAGAGAGAGGTAACGATGTGTTCAATCAACCCTGGAGCCCGTTAACAACAACAACACATCCACGTGTAAAGGCGTTTATCTGGTCATTCATTGTCATTTACTGTCATTTATTGTTCCTCTTCTTTTTCTTTCGGCTGTTTCCTTCAGGGGTCGCCACGGTCATTTATTGTTACGCTCAGTATTAATCACTTGCATTTCCGTCTGACAAAGGAACAGTGCTGTAGTTAACTCGGCAAACAGAGCAAAATAACTTTAAAGATAGTATTCATTTCTTCATTGCTGTTTTAGTTTCGTTATTAATTTTATGTTCATGGTCCATCATATTACTTCTTAATTTTGTCTGTTTCTTGAGTATATTGTTAGTACTTGATTGTTTTGTGAATTTTTTTGTTTGCTTTACTTCCGGTTTTATTTTGTACATTTTTTTGATGTTTTCATTCATTTTGCCTCTTATTTGGTGTATTTTTCTTCTGTTCTTTATATTTTGTTTCATTTCGCATGTTATATTGTGAATTTTTGTTCATTTTAATTTATTTTGTTAATTTTCGATCGCACATTCTGCATTTTGCTTCTCATTTTATCAATTTCCTTCATTATTTTGTTGATTTTTTTTTCTGTTAATTTATTTATGGAGTTACGTATTACATTTTGCCTTTTATAAGGTGTAATTGTCCCCTGGTAAAACAGATGAATATGTTTTTGTTTTGTTTTTTTCATTCCGTTCATGCATTAACAATTCTCCAGAATTTCCAGGAGGATCAAGAGATGTCTGGCTAAAAATTTCTGCCATGTTTAAACAAATCCACTGTCCTTGAATTTAGTCCATAGGGCAACTTTCGGATATGTGTCTGTCTTATATCGCCATCAGTTTGTGTACTCTGAGCTGAAAGAGGCAGGACTGGTTGTGATTTTGTGGATGTTGTGCTGCAGTGCTAAGGCAGGCCCGCAGAGACAAACAGCTGGTGAGCAGGAGACTCCTTCTGCATGAAGATGAGGAGGAGCAGCCAGGAGTCAACATGGACATGGAGTCAGCAGAACAGGTGTGTGTTCTGATGCCATCCTAGCTCAGGGGTCTGCAGCCTGTGGCTCTTTGGTCCCTCTCCAGTGACTCCTGTGGTTTTGTCTCGTAATGGAAGTAATACATGACAATAAATAAAAATGACCAAAATAAGCACAAAGTCATCCAAAAGAAGAACAGAGTTAATAAAATAATGTACAAAAATTAAGACAAAATGAGTAAAATAATCAAGAAAATGAAAAAGGTTCAACAGCATCCATCATCTTCAGCTTATCCTGGTCAGGGTTGCGGAGGCAGCAGTCATAGGCGTAGTCATAAGGGCCTTCTGAATCGCTCTTAGTCTGACCTGTCACCTAGGACAAATTTGTCATGGAAGACCATGGTAAGTTGCCCTTGACAACATAGCTCCTAGGATCAATCAGGCACACAATAAACAAATCAATGATAAAATATATAATACTGAACAAAATTAAAATGAACAAGCTGAAGGTAAAACTGAACAAAATAATCCAGAAAATGAAGGAAAAATGACAAATTGTACCAAAAATGACAGAATAGTCATGTCGATAAACAAAAACAAGAAAATTAAGAAAAATAAGCAGCACAATAAACAAATTAGGTCACACAAAACTGAACAAAGTTTTTAGAAATGTAAAAAGTAGTCTACAAAATGAACAAAAATCATGACGACATTGACAAAATATTCAATAAATGAACAAAAACATCAACAAAATGAACACATTAAACAAAATGGAAAAAAATAAAATATATTTTTTAATCATGTTTCCAGCTAAATTGTGCATCATATATTATGTGGTTCACAAGTGGTTCGGATATTTTTTGTGGCCCCAGACACACTTTTTTTCCTTTCTGTCCAAAACCAACTTTTTGTATTATAAAGGTTACACATGACCTGTTAGATTATTTTCTTTCTTTTTTTTTGGCTCTTTTCATTTTTTTTTTTTTATTAAGGACATTTAATGATCTGTAAAAAGTAATAAAATGTCAAAAGTAAAGCCCCAGCAGTCATTAAAAAGTCTTCCATTTGAATATGTCTGGCATTAATTTACATGTACTTAATATTGGGCTTTTTTTTCAGCTTTCAATTGAACTTATCTGTTCAAAAATGTAGATTGTTCATTTTGTGGATTTTTTAAACTTTGGATTTAATTTAACTCTTGGGACATGTATAGTTATTTTATTTTATTTATTTTGAACCAGAATTTAAACAAAAGGCAAGAACAAAACATTAGTAGAAATCAGACTCTTTGAAGTACGAAAAGGGTGTAGGATGAAGTGAAACACTTATCTAGTCCAAACCTTTCTTTACCAAATTTTAAATCAATAATTCGAAGTTAAGGCTTTCACAGCCTCACAGAGTCATTCATTAGAATCATTCATTTTGTGCATTATTTTATTCCTTTTTTGGTGTCTTGATTGATTTGTTTGTTATTTGTGTTGATTTTGGGGGTATTTTTTTGGTTTTTAGCTTAGTGTATTTGAATTATTTTTTATTCACTCTGGTAACTTTTTTCTGAATTTGTTCACTTTTTAATTTTGTGCTTTTATTTGATTGCTTTCTCTTTTTTGTTAATTTTTGTACATTTTGTTGGTTTATTTCTCATTTCCCTCATTTATGGGGCACTCATTGAAATACTGGGGAATGTAAATTTTCAACGCTATCGTCTTATTTTTTCTTTTTTCTTTCTAGAGAAAGCATATGACAGGGTGCCGAGAGAGGAACTGTGGTATTGTATGAGGAAGTCTGGAGTGGCAGAGAAGT
>JAQQAE010023322.1:0-10064 GCA_029823295.1 Pseudamia nigra
GTGTCTTAGCGCTGTAGCTCTGTTGTCGGCTGACGGCCTGTATAGGCCCAGTAACGGGTTTGAGCTGCAGCGTGACACATTTATGAAGGGAACATTATTGAACAAAATAATAAAAAAAAATAAAATATGCAATAAAATGAAGAATATGAGCAAAACAAAAGAAGCAAAATGGGACCAAAATGTATTGAAAGAAATTCACAAAACATTTTTATGATTGTTACTCTTTAGATGGAAAAGATATCTATTGAAAAATGTTATCCTTTTGCTCACAACATTAAATCAAAATTTTAAAAAGCAGTTAACAAAACAAATGAATGAAATATTGAAAAGAATTAATTAAAATAAAGAGAATAAGCAACAGAATTCAGAAATTAAGTGAAATAAAAGAGAGAATGTAATCAAACATAGGATAAACATTTTGCTGTAATTGAATTCAGAACATTTTTATGTATTTTATGCTTTAAAAAAGATGAAGATGCTGTCATTTGCTTATTGTTCAAATGAAATCATTACTTAACACAAACAAAAGTTAATAAAATGTCAGAGCATGAACAAAGAGGCACAATATTATCCCCAAAATAGAGCAAAATATTTAAAAAGATGGAGAAAAATAAACGACAGTAGTAGCAAAAGGAGATCGAAGTGTGTAATAAAAGAAAAGGTTAAAAAAGATGTATTGTTGATCTAAGACCAGAAAAAATTAACACAATGACCAGGATGTTAACATGTTAAAGGGACTAAAGTGCATTAATGACATGACGCAGTAGCCACATGCTGATGTTATTACTGAAGGTGGTGAATCCCCTCAAACCCCCTGAAAAGTAGATAATGTAACGTCACGCTCTTCTGCCTTGTTTGTGGACAGAGTAAGCATTAGACAAGGTAAGAGAGACAGAGAACAGCCCGAAACTAACGCCACCAGGTCATGTGACACCTCGTAACAAAGCACAAAATTACTCTCAATTGTTGTTTAAGAGTGTTGCTTATGTTGTTTAAGAGTGCCAGATTTCTAACAGAGCATTTCAAAGCAAGCGAGTCTCATCTAGAACAAATAAGTTCTGCATAGCCATAACTCGAAGGACCCGAACTGCAGAGAGAAGCGTGGGAAACATTAGGAAAGAATCACATATTCACAGGGGTTCAAATAATTCTGACCTCAACTGTAGAGAAAAATGCATCAGTTAGAGTTTTAATTAAGGAAGGACGCTTCATACATAATGTAGAGGCTGCAATTTTCAGTGACTTAAAAAAGGCATGTTGTGAAAAATAAAGTTTTCATGTTGTCTTATTATTGAAACAGGTGTTAAGGCTCAAAGGATCAAGATTCTTGCTCAGAGGAGGAAAACAGCTACTTTTCAGAGACATGGATCAGAAACAAGCCCTTTGGATATTTGTCATGCTTGCCAGGAGGCAAACAATCAAATTCAAGTTGAAATGCTCCACAGTTATGAGCAACTTCAACATTCTTTAAAAAAAAAAAAAAACTTTATCCAATCACCTGTGAAAATTGTATTTTTCTATGTTTATAGTTGTCTTGTGTTAGAATATGACCCCAGGCACTTAGGAAATGACCTGCAGCTCAGCCTAGTGTTTTCTCCTGAAAAGTGGGTGGGTGCGACACTTCTAAGTGAAAACAGAGTGTACCGGTGCGTTCTGTTTACCTCGGAACAAAGGTGTTGATTACATTTCAACTGGATGCTCATTCGATGTATAGTTAACTTCCAAACACGTGCATGCCATGTCATAACAAAACTACAGAGCCTCCAAATTCACACTGATGGGAAAGACATCAGAAGAAAACACTGTTTGTGAATCAAAGGCCTTGAAGACATGTGTTCTGTATTTGGGACAAACTTCATCTGTTTAGGATGGACTGTTCAGCATTGCTAAGAGAGAGGCAATAAGACTGGAGGGGGCATAAGCTGCATACGCTATTGATTTGTTTGCTGTGATCTTAATTATTTTATTTGAAGGGGTCCTCTGTCTTTTTACTTGCAAATTATATGTTAGTTTCCTTTAACCCTATAAAGCCTGACCCAAGAAATAATGCACAGAAAATTCTTTTTTTTTTATCTGAAGCCTTTATTTGCCCCTTTAACAAAATTAAATTAAAATAAACAAAAATAATTTGCATCTATATATTTTTTTTATTTGTTTCATATTTGACACAGTGGGCATTCAACATAATTCACCTCCACCTGGGGGCAAAAGACATGTAACAGATTGTATTCAACAGGGTTTTGCGCAAAGTTTTTACCATATGATGATGCAATAGGTCTAAGAAATGTGTGTATCAAATATGACACACACATATTATAAGGTTAAAGTTTTTCAAGTTTTTTGCACCATGTGGGTTGTTGATTTTTGAGTGACTTGTTCTTATTGTCTTTATTCTTATTTTTATTGGTTTTATGTATTTAACTTGTTTTATTGATATTTTATCCTGTGTGCTGTGTATGTTTATTTTTCTGCAGTTTGGGCCAGATGGTCGTTTAAAGGGCTTCATAAATAAAGTGGGATTGGATAAGTGACATGACCATAGTGTTGACCCAGAGATTGATGCTTAGTCATACTGAGGTTAAGACATATACGTAGTTGTACATGAGAGAAGTTAAATTGTTACCACACAAACAATATAGTAGCATATAAATGGATAAAAATTGAACCGTGCTATGTGTAGGTCTGATGTAATATAAATATATACAACAGCGATTAGTGGAGATTTGTGAGTGGCAGCCATATTGAATTGTTGAGTCAGGGTTGTTGGGGTTGCTCTGATTTTCTAAGTTGGAATTCTGACTTCATGGGGTGCTCCAGTAGAAATGTCCAACTAGGAACTTCTGACTTCTGAGTTCTGCAGGAATGCAGCATAGTTGGTACAGTTATGGGAAGGCTGTGAGGAAACCAAGTGAAAATCAGTTCAACACATATTATTTTATCAACACCATTATGGACGACTTTAACCCTTTTTGCTCATGTAAAATCTCAGTAAAACCCATTCATGGCAATAAAAGTGAGGAAAAAGGAACAAAAACAATAAAGAAAATTCATAAAAAATTAACACATCATTAAGAAAATTAGTAAAATTGAACAAAATATTCAAGACACTGAAAAAAGACAAACTACCCAAGAAAATGCACAAAAATGAACCAAATAACCAGAAAATGAGGAAAAACAAACAAAATATTCAACAAAAGGCATAAAATAGAACAAAGCAATGAAGAAAGTGAACAAAATAGATCAAGAAAACAATAAAATATAGTAAAATAAGCAAAAATATGCAAAAATAAGCAACAACACAAACAAAATAAACAAGTGAATGAATAAATGAATGAAATGAAACAAGCGGCCAAATGAACTTAAAATGAGTAAAATTTAATTTCATTTATTTTGTTCATTTTGACGGACAGTCCATCAAAAAATGAACAAAATAGTCACAAAATCAGAATGAACAAAATCTTCTACGAGTCAACATAAATGAACAAATAATAAAGATAATGAAATTAACCCAACAATGACTAAAAGCAGGAATTATTGAGGCGGACGAAGGGACATTTTACAAATACAGAGGGGACGAAAGTTAACTTGTCAAAAAGGGGTCCAATGTGTTTCCTTTAAATCAGCTCGCCTTCAAGAGGAAGGGGCCTAATAATCCACATATCCACAAAACTGAAAATCTACATCCTAAATTTCCACAGCTGATGGAGACACCGGCTGCTTTACTGAATAAGCCGCATCAAAGCTGCCCACTCCAGAATATAAAAGAAGAAGATCCTGAACAATATGGATCCACAAGTTTAACGAGGTCAGACTGAGGCTCTGCTTTGTACCCTCGTCAATCCTGAAATTAAATATGCAGCCTAATCCCAGATCAGATGTACACCGAAGGGCACGGAATACAGTCCAGTGTGAGTGCAATGTTGTGTTAAATGTGCTTTGTTTGTGTTTGCGCGATGCACTAAAATGAGTCCGTTTTAATTTACAGTTGATTAAAAGACAGACTACTCCACTCTACCACGAACCTAAAGTATCATCCACAGTATGTAGTTAAAAGATGAAAATAAAAGTGTTTAGTGTGCAGTGAAATGGTTCTTGTCCACCTTTTACAATATTTTGGTTCAATTAAATGGCTGCATCAATGTGTCGTACAATTCACTGCAGCACATTTCAGACTTTAATTACTTTATATACTGCTGTGCATTAGTTGAACTCTTTCAAGCATGAATTGTTTAAAAAAAACTAGGCATGTGAAAATTTCATTTTTGAAATAATGTTACTTATTTTTAGTGAGGTAGTGGTTTAAAATGATGAAATCATGTCCATCAGTCAGGTCAGTTTAGTGAAACACACTCGTAATTATGCTTAGTTACTAATTGTTAATGTCTAAAAACAAAATTACGTATTAACCATGCAATTTGTATAGTATTTTTTGCATCATAGTGGTGGACTTTGTTCATTTTGCAAAGCATTTTCTTGACTTTTTTGTTTATTTTCTATTCTTTTTTTTTTTTTTACTTAGTAACTTCTTGATTGTTTTGCCTATTTTTGTTATTTTTCTTCTTTATGTTGTTTATGTTTCTGCTAATTATGCTCACTTTTATTCATTTTCACTTACTATATTTATCTGTGCACCTTTTTCTTCTTATGTTGCTATTTTGCCTGATTATTTTGTTCACTTTAAGTCAAATTACGCATTGCCTTCTTGCATTTTGCTTGTCTTTACGTCTTAATTTTGTCACTACTATAAATTCACCTTGTTGCTGTCAGTTTTGCTTTTGTGGGGCAGTGTAGTGGACACCATGCATGTAAGGGTTAACATACAGTAGTGCATTGTATTCCCATCAACATGTGTTCATACTGTACATTTCAAAATAGCTGACCTCTCACGGGCTCTGCATTTTATGTTTTTGTATTTTTCAGTGAATTTAAGTGGCTTTTACAGATCTAATAGTGAAGTAGAGTTGATGAAGAGTTTTCTCAGCTCGTGAATGAACGTTTCATGCTTCATTTCATCATAAACCTGGAAATTTAACCAATTTGGACATACTTGGCAAAATAACATGAGTAATGGATGGAAAATTGCAAAGTGAGAAGTAGCTAAAAGTAACTGTCAGAAAAATATGGTGGAGTAATTGTATTTGTGTGCCTTGAATTTTCATCAAGTGTATTTCAATAGATTTGTTTGACCACTGGAGCATTTCTGGATTCTCTTGGAAATGTAGGCTATCAACCATTTCATTTTTCTGTGTTTCTGGTGAATTGTTAATGAATTAATGTATGCAAGATGCATTTAAGTGAACCGAATAATCCAGAAAAAACCTTCTGCAAAAGACAGTCATTGAACTGTTGAATTTTTGTTCTAAGCGGTAGAGTTAATTATTCCTGTTGGACTTGTTGCCAATGGAATATTTTACATGTACATTACATTCAAAGACGGACCAATTTGTTAAGATATGGGAGCCTTACTTGAACTATGTACAGCCTGAGATTTCAACAATTATGTTGCAGGAGGTGTGGGAGGAGTTTGGCAACGCCATGGAGAATTTTATTTTCAGACGGCCTCAAGGAAGTTCCGGTCCACCCTGCGGCGTCTCCGGATTGGTTCACAGATTTCTGAGTTATTGCATCTTTTAGTGTAATTTGCAGCAGCTTTTGCCATCAAAAAGCAATAACGCCACCTACTGTATCACGCATCACATCTCAAAAGTTGACACAATAAAGACCTTTAAGAAGCAGGTAACGACGAGGTTCAAGGAAATCAGACAATATCCAGTTATTGTGTCCTGTCTTGGCGTTATGTAGATTCATTTTTAATTGTTGCTCAAATTCTTGATTACTTTGAAAACCTTTGGTTCATATGTGTTTGGTCTGTGTTTTTTAAACAAAGTTTTTGTTCACTTTGTTGTTGATTTTTTTCCATTTTTTGTTCATTTCTGTTTTGTAGTCTTTTCTTAGTTTTCAGTCATTTTCTTGGTGTCATGTAGTTTCATTTTTAATTTATGATCATTTACTTGTTTATTTTGATATATTTTGTTTCATATCTGTTTGTTTTGGGGATTTTTATACAAAGTTTTGCTCACTTTGTTGCTTATTTTTTCAATTTTTTGTTCATTTCTTTTTTGTCATATGGATTCATTTTAAATTTTTGATCATTTACTTGTTTATTTTGATATATTTTGGTTCATATATGTTTGTTTTGTGATTTTTTTTTGTCTTTTATGCAAAGTTTTTGCTCACTTTGTTTCTTATTTCTTTCCATTTTTGGATCATTTATTTGTTAATTTCTGTTTTGTAGCCTTTTCTTAGTTTTTACTCATTTTCTTGGTTTGTGGATTCATTTTTATTTTCTCATTTATTTTGATCTATTTTGGTTTATTACTGTTTGTTTCATGGAGTCTTTTTCTAATATTTGTTAATTTCCCTGCAAAATGTGATAAATTTTGGTTCACTTTAGTTTGTTAAGTGGATTCATTTTTTTAAATTATTGCTCATTTTCTTGCTAATTGTCATCAGTTTTTCTCTGTTTGTTTTATGAAATTATTTTAATTTTTTTTTCCATTTTCTTGATCATTTTTGATCCATTCTCATTTATATCTATTCAGTGTGTTGATTAGCCTGATGTGGAGCTCACCTGAGCTGGGCCATGGTGCTCCTCCTGCGGGGGCCTTTAGCTGTCAGTGAGGGTAGTCTGACGGGGGTCTTGATGGTCCTGTTTCCTGCTGCTGTTGCTGGTGGAAGTGGAGGTGGTGGTGGTGGTGGTGGGTGCACAGAGCTGGTGAGCAGGTAGGTCTTCTGCACAGCCCTGTGGTGCCAAGGCCCACTGATGTCTAAACCCAGGCCGAGCACGGCTGTTGGGGGGTCAGCTCTGGGGATGGTGCTCATGGATGTGCAGGGGGAGAGAGCTGGAAATGCCTCCTGATGGTTCCACTGCAGCCTGGTTTTTGGTGGCACTGACAATACCAGCATGGTGAGATAAAGGCTGACAGATAAGGCCACGCTGATGGAGCTGATGGGTGTTTGTTTGTGTGTAGGCAGGCCGTGGGGGGTGGACAGAGTGGGGATTGTACCTGTGGGCAGCGGACGCCATGAATGATGCATGGCCATGAATGATTCATGGGCCACGCTGGTCAGGTGGACAGCAGCATCCACAGCAGAGGAGGAGGTACGCTCCACCTGTATCCCCCCACCCCCCTGCACAGGTCAGTTTACAGCCGGGAACAGGTGGTGGATGCACAGGACACACAAGCAGGTACACACATAACACACACACACACACACACACACACACACACAGAGCATCAACTATAATTATCCCTAGCATACATAAGAATACACCCCAACCCCAATAAAACAGCTCAAATGTACAAAAAACCCCCGCTTTACAAAAATGATATCAGCTTTGTTCAATATTAGGTTCATTTTTGTTTGTTTTGTTAAATTTTCAGTGCATCAAAATGAACAAAATAAGTCAAATCTTCATTCTTATGCATGTTATTATCTTCTCTTTAAAACATAAAGCACAGAAAGATAATATAATTTGTCTAGAATACAATGCAAACGTGGGTATTACATCAGTTTATTAAGAATTTTTGATCCATTTTGCTCCTCAGTTTAGTTCATGTTGTTCTTTTTTATTGATTTGATTTTTCTGACACACAAACTCATGCAATGACATTTCAGCAGCTACAGAAAATGAATTTTCCTTGCCAGTTTGGCTGATTTTGGGAGTTATTTTGCTTCTTTTATTATTATTTGCTTCTTTTAATTATATCCCCTTTTCTGTAATTTTCTCATTTATTTTGCTCCTTTTCTTTATACGGTATCTGTGATTTTGAAAAGAAATATTTAACAATCACATATAGGTTTAATGATGCTGATATTTTTCTGTCCATAGACTTTTTCCATATAATTGATCTTTTTACCTTAAATCCATGAGGCTTTGCTAAAAAATAAAGAAAATTAATTACATTAAAAATGGCTTCAATTGATTACATTATGTGGAAATGTTTGTATTTATCATCTGTGGCAGAATTAGGTCACATTTTAACAATTATAGATACCAGACATGCATTTTCAGACTAAATCAGGCATTAATATTATATTTTACATTTTTAGTAGCATAAATCCATAATTTTATGTATTAGCCACACTTTCACTGTTTACCTGTTTCTCTTACTAACTGAAGAACTTTTTCAGTCAACGAAGGATAAGCAGCAGTTCAGTAATAAAGTGTGTGTGTTCACAAAAATATAAATAATAAAACACTGAAACGTGAAATAACAATGGACTTCACACATGCGGATGACATGATGAGTAATAAAATAATCTAATAAAATAGATTCTTCTCCTGTGGGTGTTTTACCACCACATTACACTACATTTATGTATTAAAGACAGTCTGGCCTGTGTTAGTTATGTGTACCTGAGAACGTGGATTATAATTGTTTTTTATTATGTAAACGCTAAGTAAATCCTTCCTTATTATATAGGTAAATGCTACATTAAAATCACTATGACATAATACTTATCCCCACTAAATAAAACACAAGTTTTTCTATTTGAATCTAAATGTACTCAGTTAACAATTATATTAGATTCAATTAACTCAATATATTGTATCTAATATAATCACACAATTTTGACTTGAAGCCTCTGACACCATTTACAAAATACATCACTTGTACCATTAGTGTCCAAAACAGTTCCCCAGTCCAAAAAATTACCATAAAAATGTAATAAATTAACACTTTTTTCCATTTTCAAAGGTTCAAATGTTTTATCATCTTCTCTTTTGACAAGAACTATGAAAAATGATTGATCTTTTTAATATTTTGTACAATTTTAAGATATTTTTGTTGCAAAAGAGCCTCCTATTTTAACTTGAAAAAACAAAATATAAAATATTTTCCAAAAATAAAGAGCACAGTGGATTATTTGGGTTGAAGTCATCACGGTCTTGTGTATGTCGACAATTTATAACACTGATTTTGATGCATTATTGTGTTTTGAACAGCACGAGTATATAAAAAAGCCTGTACCATTACCGTCCAGCATGGTTCCTCACCCTCGAAAGAGCTATGACAAATTAATAAATTATAGAAATGTTTATAATTTATAATTATCAACATTTATAATTATAAATTAACATTTATAATTATAATGTATACATTATAAAAATGTATACATTTATTTTTTTTCACGTTCAAAGCTTCAAATCTTTTATAACTTCTCTCCAGACCAGAACAATAATTTTTTATTGATCCTTTACACATTAATTCCATCATTGATAATTTAGGCATTTAGGGTTTAAATGATGCATTTGATATTGAAAACATCTATGTGCTTTGTTTTGAGAAAGACATTTTTGCTGAGTAAAAATGAAACACGGTTGTTTTTGGTCAGTTTATGACACTTTCCAAACTGTTTCACCTCAAGAACCAAAAGATAAATCCTTGGTACCCGAACCCGATCCAAAAACTTTTAAAGTTTGAGGTAAGTGATAAATGAAACCACATATCGCTGAATTTTTTAAATGAATTTTACTTTTTATATTTGAAAGATAATGAGATGTGTAAAGGAAATGATGGAATAATGAACAAAGTAATCAAATTGAATTTAAGAAAATAATCAACAAAGGAATAGAGTGAACAAGAAAATGAACAAAAATGAGTAAACAAATAGCAAAGTGAACAGAGAATAAAAAAATGATCAAGACGCTTAAGAAAAACAAAGAAATCAACAACAATAATTAACAAAATGGATAAAAATGCAGACAATAATCAAGAAAACAAACAAAAAGAAATTAATTAATAAATCAACTGAACCAAAAAATGAACAAACTGATGAATATAATAACAATAATAGTAATAATAATAATAATAACTTTATTTATATTGCACTTTTAAAGACAGCAGTTTACAAAATGCTTTGACAAGAAAGCAAAAACAGTGTTCAATACAGCAATATGATGTGGAAAAGTACAACCGGTAGGTCAAACAACAGCACAAGTGCAACAATAAGGCAATAAAAACAGGTACAAAATACAATAATAGGAAAGAGGGGAA
>JAQQAE010023323.1:0-10064 GCA_029823295.1 Pseudamia nigra
GAACATAGAGGTGTAAGAACATAGAGGTGTAGAACATAGAGGTGCAGGAACATAGAGGTGTAGAACATAGAGGTGTAGAACATAGAGGTGTAGAACATAGAGGTGCAGGAACATAGAACATAGATCCTTTTGTAGGTTATTTAGTTAATTTTTTTGTTCATTTCGTGTATCGTTTTATTCAACTTCATGATATTTTAATTTCATTTTTAAAAAATAATTTCAGTTAATTATTCAATTTTATTTGTATAGCGCCATTCATAATCACTGATTATCTGTAGGCTTCACAATTTGATGCTGAGGCCTCATAACTATACAGACAGACAACTAAGTACATGTTTTTAGTTGTGGGAGGAAGCCGGAGAACCCGGAGAGAACCCACGGGAGAACCCACAACCTCCACACAGAAAGACCCACCACCCGGTGTTGGGATGGAACCAGAACCTTCTTGCTGTGAGGCACGAGTGCTGCCCACTGCACCACCATGTATCCCAATTATTGGGATATTTGGTTCATTATGTGGCTCATTTTTGTTCAGTCATCTGGATGATTGATCATTTTTGTAATTTCTAGGTTTAGTTTATCTCATTGTGCATTATTTTCTTCGGTTTTGTCTTGATCATGTTCATTATTTTGCTTATTTTGATTCATTTTCTTGGTTTGGTTTCATTTGTTATTTTTTTTCCTTTCTGTTGTTAATTTGATGTTTATTTCTTGGTTTTCATTTCCTATTAAGTTAAGTCGACAGGACACAGACCCCTGATCTCACTCGCTGACGGAGCAGTAACATGATAAAGTGGGACGTACAGTGAGTCACCTTCAGCTGGTTCCGGTGCATCCACCTGAATTTAACTAAGAAAATAGTTCAGAGCTTTCCATTGGAGGATTCCTGCAGAGACGAAGCCTCTCATGCATGGTGTCCACTGCACTGCCCTACAAACTGACAGGAACGAGGCGACATTACATTCATATGAATTAAAACATTGATTAAAGCCAGATGCAACAAGAAATGACCATAAAGTGAACAAAACAATCAGGATGAAGCAGTGGCATGAGTCGCTAAATGTAGAAAAACTAAGGACAATCAACAAAAGTGAACAAAATCAGAAGCAAAATGAACAGAATCAGAAGCAAAATGAACAGAATCAGAAGCAAAGTGAACAAAATCAGAAGCAAAATGAACAGAATCAGAAGCAAAGTGAACAAAATCAGAAGCAAAATGAACAAAATCAGAAGCAAAGTGAACAAAATCAGAAGCAAAATGAACAAAATCAGAAGCAAAGTGAACAAAATCAAAAGCAAAATGAACAAAATCAGAAGCAAAGTGGACAAAATCAGAAGCAAAGTGAGAAAAATCAGAAGCAAAGTGAACAAAAGCTGAAGCAAAATGAACAAAATCAGAAGCAAAGTGAGCAAAATCAGAAGCAAAGTGAACAAAATCAAAAGCAAAATGAACAAACATCAGAAGCAAAATGAACAAAATCAGAAGCAAAATGAACCAAAAATCAGAAGCAAAATGAACAAAATCAGAAGCAAAGTGAACAAAATAAGAAGCAAAATGAACAAAATTAGAAGCAAAATGAACCAAAAATCAGAAGCAAAAGGAATAAACTAATCAAAAAAACCACAAAATTAGGTCCTAAAATAAACCAAAACAGGAGGAAAATTAAAGAAAATCAACCAAAAAAATTACAAAATTGCAAAGAGACAGAAAAAGAAGAAAAACAAAAAAAATCACGTAAATTAACAAAACTAGATGCAAAAAGGAAAAAAAAACATAATCAAAGGAAAAATGAACAAAATGAGAAACAAAATGAGAAAAATCAGAAGCAAAATGAACAAACTAATAAAAAAAGAACAAAATTAGATCCTAAAGTAAAATAAACCAAAGCAGGAGGAAAAATAAACAAAATGACCCAAAAAATTAAGAAATTGCAAAGAAACAGAAAAAGAAAAAAAAAATCAGAGAAAAAAAATGAACAATTGTGTTCTTTTACTTGGCTAATTTGTTAATTTTTCTTCACTTTTGGTTCTTTCTTCACAGTTTCTTGATTGTTTTGCTCATTTTGTTCATTTTTTTGTTCTTTTTTGGTGCATTTTGGTTCATTGTTTCTTCTTTTTTGCATCTGATATGGTTCATTTTATTGATTGGTTTGTTCACTTTTCTTTTTTCACACCTAACTGTGCTCATTCATTTGATTATTTTTCTTCTCTTTTTTGATTTATTTCCTTTTTGCATTTAATCTTGTTCATTTTCTTGTTCAGTTTCTTCACTTTGCTTCTTATTTTGTTAATTTTTCCTTCTGACTTTGTTCACTTTTGTTCATTTTCCTTAATATTTGCTGCTTTTTCCGGGTTATTTTGTTCATTTTAAGTCAAAATACTCACTATCTTACTGGATTGTTCTTACCTTTTTAGTTACTGTACCATTACCTCTTTCCTTTGCATGTCACCATCCATGAAAGGGTTAAATCCTTTTATAAAACCATGACATTCTGATTTGTGGACTGTGTAGATTTTTCTCACCTACATTTAAAGCTCGACACAAACTCTCTCTTTTTCTGTTTTTTTTTTCTGTTGCCTCCTATAAAAAGCTCTCTGGTGGAGTCTGGCTGATAGGTGGGCTGACCCTGTCCGTCCCCGGGGGAGAGGCCTCGTGACCCCCCCGTGGAGCTGGGGAACAGCGGATCTTGTGATCTTATTGGGCCTTGTTGTCCTTGGGAGAAGTTGAATCCGCGGACTGTGTGCGCCGTGCTCCCGCCCTGAAACATCCCGTGTCTGACGCCTCGTTTCGTTGTTCCCTCACACATCCTACTTTATCCTGCAAAACAGCCCTTTGTGATGAGGGTTTATTCTTACTGCTCACTTAATTTTCTTGATTCGTCATTTTTGTTCATTTTCTTGATGATTCTGTCAATTTTATAATTTTTATTTTTCCATTAATATTTTGTTCCCTTTGCCTCTTATTCTGTTCAACTTATCTCTAATGTCCCTCATTTTCTTTTTGCCAATTGACTCCATTTTTGTTCATTTTCAGTCAAATGCAGCTGATATCCTCAATGTTGCCTTACTTTTGCAATTCACCACAAATTTGATGCCTTATTCTTTGAAATCAAAGCAACAGGCTTTGTCCTAAAATAAATCACAAATCATAAGGTCTAATTCTGACCCGAACTTGTCTTTTGTCTTTGTATTTGTGCCCTGATTTATTTTTATTTTCATTTAATTTAGTTATAGCTACTGAGGAAGTGAAAAATGTATTCTTTGGACACAAAAGCTTTTTAAGTCTTAGGGAACATGCTCAGATGGTGTCCAAGCTTTGTCTATGACAGTAAATACTGAGACTGTGCTTATGAGGTTAAAACCATATATTAAAGGCTAAGTATTCACACACCACTGCTGCAAGTTTCCAATTATTTCACTTCTAGCAAATCTGTGTCAAAGGAATGTGTTTAAGGCCCATGTGTGTCTACATAAAGTTCACGTACTCAAACAGAGGGGCCGTTCCGACCAGGCTCAGCGTACATTACATACTGTACCAAGTTTGGAACATTTTTGAGGAGTTTATGGATTCGTAGAAAACGGAGCAGTACCACCGGAAGGCGTGGGGGCAGTGTTGCGCAGTGTAGAAAAAAAACAACAGAACGCACTATAGACACTGAAAGATGAACAGAAATGGCTCAACTTTTGGAGGACAGTCTGTGCCATAGACTGTACACATGAGTGTCACCCTGGACGACATATTGGAGCCAAAAACACGACGCAACCATATTTGGATGAACAGTGGCGATGCAACCGCAGCGTAGGGAAAGCTAACTAACCGCTAGCCGACGGACGCTAACATTTCACCAAGCAGTGTTAAACAAAGTCTTATTACAAAACACTTACCACAACTGCAGTCAAATGAATCTCAGGTGAAACTATGAACATATTCAATAAATAGAAGATACGAACATTCCGAACTCACTCGCGAGACTAGTTACCATAGCAACACGTCAATCAAACCCTAGCACAACAGTGATTTGTCAGATTATTTGCCGTAATATCCTAATAACAGAGCAAAAAGTCAAAGATGGACCAGGTCACTTATTAGAGGGAACAAATAAAATGTTTGAGAGAACAATGACTCGTGACAAATAACTTTTCACTTAGTATTTTCAGAGATAAATCCAATGTAACGCCCGCCTTTAATAGCCCTGCTTTGTATATGAGTAAAAGTACTAAATCTAAAACTAAACTGACCAAATCTTCCAACACAACACTCCCAGGTTTAAGATATTTTGAGCGCGCTAAGCTAGATCATGAATTTGAGTTAAACACAGTGGAAGCTCATAAGGTTTGCTTTTGTTTTGCTGTGTGGGTACGTTGTTCCACTTGACTTTACATCCTTACAATTATGTCATGCTAATGAAATCGAGTCAATCCAACTGACCAATCCTTCTAAAACTTGGTCAATAAATATCCATACCAATGGTGATTTTTAGTATCATTTGCATTGTTTCGGTGCAACATTTGTCCATGACACGACTAAGTCTAATTCAGTGAGAACGAGGCGTTGCTACGCTAACTGGATGACTGAAACACGTGTCACCAGGGCCTTGGGCATCCAATTATAATTGGCTTATATCACATACACACACCCAAGGACATGCATGATGATTATACACACACATTACCAACGCCCTCTGTAAGCTTTGTAAGTGAATGTTGTGATGAAACTGTATGCTACATGTTTGCTGAGGTTTTTTTTCTGTGTAGCCATAATTGTGCTCCCCCTGGAGCTTACTTCTGGGGACCAGATTTTTTTCCCTCTTCGAACCCACTGTTACCTTCCCCCCGTTCAAAATGGTGGCGCGACCCATGTTGCTGCGGCCTCCACCTCAGCTGGGAGTGTCAAAGTCCAAGTTTATCTCTAGTCGCTTCACCTCAAGACTGTTCAGAGGGTAAACCCAACAGAACCACCGAGAGCCGGACAAGGATAACTTCTTTTAACGGAACAGAAAAACCTCCATCAGAACCAGTGGCTCAGGGTAGGCGGCTATCTGCCTGGACCGGGTGGAGTTAGAGAGACAAAACAAAAGGGTAGAGATATGCAGTATCGGCATATTCGTCTCCACCACTGTGACTTTGCAGTTGTGACTAATTTCTTTTCTATTTGTAATACTATTACACTGTATTCAAATTAACATGTCATATCTGATATGTGTTGGTAATATATATCACTTCAATCGGGTGTAATAAACCTGAATGTTAGTCAGTGTAATTCTTTTTTTTTTCATTTTATTTATTTTTATTTTTTTTATTTATTTTATTTTATTTTATTTTATTTTATTTATTTATTTATTTTTAAAATTTATATTAGTCAGTGTAATTCTGATTGGACTTGTACATAAATATTATGAGCCACATGTAACGTATTGTGTCTGTTTTTAGATTGGTGTTCACCTTGAAATGGAGTGAAGTTCACATCTTCGGAGGTGATGTGTGGTTTTCATTGGACAGACGAGGGATGAAAAACTGCATCACTCAGTTCCACATGCAGTGACGCTGCAGCGCTCCAGTGAGTAACTGAGTACAGTTTGTGTAAATGTATTTAGTACATTCCACCACTTGTTTTTTAAAAGAACCAGGCTCATACCAAACTACATCAATGATTAATATTCAGTTCAATATTTAAATTAAACTCATTCATCAGCTATTTATTTGCTTCTTTCTGTTCAGCTTAAGGGACTTTGTGCAGATTAAGATGGATTATAAAGTAGGCGGCGTGCGGCACAGATCCATACGTTCTACAGGCTCTAATGCAGGTGAGTCACGGAGCTCGAGTCGACCGTATAAATCTACTCGTTCTCTCCGTCCCGTAGTGAATCTGTCAGCATTACTGCCTCACTCCTGTAGACACCGCTCACTCCGTTTGTTCGCAGACAGTGAGCTTCTGTCGCAGAACGACTCGGACGCGTCCGCCAACCCCCGGGTTTGAAGAGCAAGGTGTCAATTAGCGGCGAGCGCGGCGTAAACCAGCCCGGGGCGTCGCCGCAGGCTCGGCGGCTGCAGTCACGACTGCACAACACGCACCGGGTGCACACCCGAGCATATGTTGGCATGAAGCAGCCACAGTCAGATATGAAAAATGAATTATGTTTTCATCGTCAAAGCGAATGCAGAACAGATTCTTTTATGCCCGATATTTCCCATTTGCCAGGCGAACAGGTGCAGCGCGTCGGATTTAAAGGCGTCTATTTGCAGAAAAGGAGTAAATATGTGTAGCTGTTTTTAGAGAGAATAAGAACCACTCTGGGTTTTTTTTTTTTTACCTTAGAATAAGCATCTTATGTCCACAGAGGGAGGATGTCGACAGTCGCTTACAACAAACAATCCACATTTGTGTCACCGCTGTAGGATTTTCTAAACCCACTTGGATGGATAAGTTGAGTTCAGGAGGAGTTTCGCAACCTGCAACTTCGCCACTAGATGCCACTAAATTCTACACATTGAACTTCTAAGTAAAACAGATCTCCTAGAATTCTGAAAATGAAAAAAGTATTTTTAGAAACAGGTCAGTAGATGTGGACGAGTATGTTTTGTTGATTAAACAATAAAGGCAGATGATTATTGATTTTCTGAGGTAATAGGAGCAGATTTATACCCCTTCGATTTCTTCCACTTGCAGCTTTAAAAACGGCTGAAGTAAAAACTCGCATCGACGAGTAACAGCCTACAAATGCAGAATATTAGTGAATCACTTCATTCTGGATCTTTGTCCAATCGCTGCAGTTTTTAGACAAACCCCTGTCCCAATGAAGTTGGGACATTGTGTAAAATGTAAATAAAAACAAAAATACGATGACTTGCAAATCCACCATCCATCTTCTGCTGGTTCTCGGTGGGGTCGGGGGTCCCGCCGGCAGCAGACTGCTCTCACTTCATTCAGCTCTGTCAGGGGGATTCCGGGGCGATCCCAGGCCAGCAGAGAGACATAGTCCCTCCAGCGTGACCTGGGTCTTCCCCAGGGTCTCCTCCCAGTGGCCTGAACACCTCACCAGGGAGGCGTCTAGAAGGCATCCGAACCAGATGCCCAAGCCACCTCAGCTGACTCCTCTTGATGTGGAGGAGCAGTGGTTCTACTCTGAGCCCCTCCCCCCTTCTCACCTCACCTCTAAGGGAGGGCCCACCGCCCTCATTTCAGACGCTCCAAACCTGGATTTTAATCTTTCTGTCATGACCCAAAGCTCATGACCATGATCTTGAAAATCCTTTCTAACTTATATTCAGTTGACGATGCTACAAAGACAAGATGTAAATTAAATATTCACTCAGTTTGAATTTGATGCCTGCAACATGTTCCAGAAGAGCTGGGACAGGTGCAGTGGGGAAGTTGAGGAATTCTCAAAAACACCTGTGTGGAACATTCCACAGTTTGTATGGTATGTTAGGATGGTATGAAGTTCACCACTTGTGAACAAATTCTCCAAAAGTTGTTCATTGCCTGAGGAATTTCTGCAAATAAGCAGGAAGACTGAAAAACAACATTGAATGCCCGTGACCTTCGACCCCTCAGGTGACATCATTCTGTAAAGGTTATTACCACGTGGGCTCAGGGACACTTAAAAAAGCATGTTCAGTTCATCTCTACATCTACAAGTACAAGTTTAAACTCAACCATGAAAAGTAAAAGACAAATCAACAACAACAGCCAGAAACCAGCGTGTCGATCGGTCGTGTCGATGTCGTATGAAGTGTGTACGTTGTAATAAAGCGTCTCCTGGACGTCACGTCACTTTCCAAAATATCATGTGTACATCCAGCGTGTTGGATCGTAACCAGGACATCTCCAGCTGGATGCCGGTCCACATGAGCCCACACTCACAGTGTCCAGTCCCAAAGCAGATTAGTGCAAAGCTCAGAGATTACATTCACAACAGCAAAATGTACACAACAACAACTCATATCTGCGCAAACACACGCAGAGATTCTTCATCGCTCTGCACGCTCCATTTGAACTTTTTCACTCGGTAGCGTTTCACCGACGCGCTGTGGTTCAAATCTGAAAAGCAGCCAGTTGCACGAAGACGCTGCAGCCTGAAGATTATTGGTTTGCTTTGAAACTGGTCAGGGATTATCTCGACACCACAGCTGTGTCTATAGGAGCGGGGGATGCACTGTACGTCACAGAAACCAGCACATAGCCGTCGCAAGCCGGAGGTGATTTGAATGATTCATGCGGACACGCGCGGTGATGCGGGAGGTTGACGTCAGGCGTCATGGCAGCGAGTTGAATCAGGAGTGAGGATATGGCAGAGAAAGCGGAGTCACGTGACCAAGCTGCTGCCCGTGTCTCTCGACAGAGGGTGACTTCTGGCCCCGGCGCAGCGCGCGACATATGTCTGCCTCCGCCGCGCAGCAGGAAGTAGCCGGTGCCGCTGACGTCACGGCGACCGGGAGCACACGCAGCCACGGCTCCGCTGCGTGGTGTGGACGGGGAGCAGACGGGGAGCAGACAGAGACGGTGGTGTCACGTGACACGCAAGCGTCGTTCTGATTCACTCTGCATCTGATAAATCAGCTTCAATCCGTTTGGAGGAAACAGAATAATCTTCATACGCATCGTTTTATCTTTAACCCTCGCCTAGTTTTTGGGTCAAATTGACCCTTTGTTATATATTTGTAAAGAGAGGTTGTGTGTTGTGGAAACAACAGGGAGTAGAATGAGTACTGGAGTAAAAGGAAGTAGAAGTACTCATAAATAAAAGTACTTGAGGTAGTGAATAACTTTATGTCACAGAACAGATTCATTTCAGCTTTTTTGTGGGTGATTTGTTCATTTTTGTGGTTTGTTTTATTCATTTATTTTTTTAACCTTGTTTTGCTCCATTTCCTCATCATATTGTTCGTTTTTGCTCGTTAATTTGATTTTTTTTTCTTTTTGCTAATTTTTTGGCTCATTTTTTTTGCTTCTTTTGTTGTTTTTGCAAAACAGAATTTTTTCTTCACATTTGTTCATTTTTCTTCTCATTTGTTCATTTTTTCTTCACATTTGTTCATTTTTCCTTCACATTAGTTCATTTTTCCTTCACATTAGTTAATTTTTCCTTCACATTAGTTCATTTTTCTTTCGCATTTGTTTGTTTTTCCATCGCATTTGTTCATTTTTCTTTTTCATTTTTTTCATTTTTCCTTCACATTTGTTCATTTTTCCTCATCATTTGTTCATTTTTCCATCGTATTTCTTCATTTTTCCTATGCATTTGTGCATTTTTCCTTCACATTTGTTCATTTTTCCTTCACATTTGATTATTTTTCCTTCACATTTGTTCATTTTTTCTACACATTTGTTCATTTTTTCTTCACATTTGTTCATTTTTCCTTCACATTTGATTATTTTTCCTTCACATTTGTTCATTTTTTTCTTCACATTTGTTCATTTTTTCTTCACATTTGTTCATTTTTTTCACATTTGTTCATTTTTCTTCACATTTGTTCGTTTTTTTTACATTTGTTCATTTTGTTGAATTTTCTGTGCACTGTGGTTTATTTTCATACTTTGATGACTTTACTTTGTGATTTTTCATCATTTTGATCACTCGTTAGTTCATTTTGCACATTCTTGTTCATTTAGTTGATAATTTTAAACATTATTTTTTCATGCTGTTGATATGTTTGGTATTAATTGTTGACATTTGTTTAAAGCTTTTTGGAAAACTACTCAACTCAGAATCTCAAATTGTAGTATTGCACTTGTTTTGACTGTTTAGATTTTTTTTTTTTGTTCTTCCTTTTGTATACCCCTTAAATCTACAGTAATGTGTGAGCAGGATGCAGGGCAATTTAATTGTTCTTGTTTCTTTACATTGTTGGCATTTTTTTCATTATTTTGCTCATTTAGTTGAATATTTTGTCAATTTTTGCTCAGTATGTTGATCATTTTGGGGTTTTTTTTGTTAATTTCTGTTCATTTTGCTCATTTTTGTCCAGTTTATTGAGACTTTTCTGGTTACCGTATTTTCCGCACTATAGGGCGCACCGGATTATAAGGCGCACCATCCAAAAATGTCACATTTTTAATTTTT
>JAQQAE010023324.1:0-10064 GCA_029823295.1 Pseudamia nigra
GATAGAACAACAAACAACATTATGTAATTTCATGTTCTGGTCAGGGCATTGAAAAAACTACAACTGGCTCTTACAGCATAAATCCAGTTAGCCGATCACCAGTCATGATCTGTTGATGCGTTAGCTAGCTTGGTATTTTTAGACTGGATGTCATGACAGCAGGGATATGCAGTTAGATGGAGGCAATTGCTGTAGGGGAGCCCGAGAGCAATTGCTACAGAGTGGAGGTCGAGTCACTGGTGAATCAGTACTCCTGGCATTATTAGGCTCATGAAGACAAAACACACTTTCTGTTCACTTCCTGAAAAGGTAATTGAAAAGTACAAGTCCTGGTATGGATACAACAACCTTTCCATATAAACCTAGTAACATCTGGGGGTTTGGAGCAGTTTAGTGTGTTTGTTTAAGTTGATAAGTAACTGTTTTATAAAGGAGCTGATTCAGTTTGCAGGTCTACGTACAGTCTGTAAAGCAGACAGACCTGTAGTGTATTTGCCCAAATGCCCTATTGGAGGCAGTGAAACACACAGATGAATAAGCTTTGAGAAGTGGACCTGCTTAGTGATCGACCGATATGGGTTTTTCAGGACTAGTAGTAGTTGTGAGATATAAAGCACTGGGATGTTTATTACCATTTTGGGAGAGTTTTCTGCGTTTACCTGTGACACGTGTGTGCTCTCCAGAGCTTCTCCACATGAGAAAACTACCTCTCTGTTGCGTGTGTGTGTGTGAGGACACACACGGCTTACACATACAGTACTGTGGCTTGCTTAACCAATCAAATGGCGCCATGGGCGGAACAATACTGGAGACAGAAGTAGCAGGAGAGAGAGAGAGAGAGGGGGGTGGTTGCATGAGCCGAAACATCCCAGTTTTTAAATAATTTCTTGATACTGGCCCATCAGATTTTAAAAAACACCGATACCAATATACGTCAAAATTCCAAATGTTGGCGCCGATAATCAGCCTGGCCGATAATTGGTCGACCTCTATACCTGCTTTGAGCCCTTTGCCCTTTATCTCATTGATCAACATCAGGCTTCTGCTTTCACAATTGGAAGAGCGTTAAATTAACTTTTACAGAATCCACAGTTTACAAAGGATACACCTAAAAGATGAACAAAGAGATTAAGTAAGGTTCTTTCAGTGCAAACTGAACATGGTATACTCCTGTGACATGTCCAGTATATTAGGACTAAGCCAACAATGTTAAATAAATATCATGATAAATGTCAAAGCATTATTTCTTTCCAGTTTAAAGGCCCTTAAACCAGAGAGTCAAGGTTTACTGGATGGTTGTACTGGATGAAATGAACAAGGGTGCAACGGTATGTCAAAATCATGGTTCAGTACATTTTCAGTACAGTAAGGGAACAAAATGCAAAACATAAAGATGATCATGTTTTGTGCAAACAAGAGCTTTAATAACATTTAAAATGTTTAATATGTTTATCATTACATGTTTATTGCCTTATTATTTATTTTATATGTAGAATTTGGGATTAGTCCCTTTATTTCTGGTCATTTTGTTGAATATTTTTATTTAATTTGTTAAATTTGTTCCTTCACAGATTTGATTTATGAATATTAGATATAATATTATGTATTAACATATTCAAGATGAACCTAACTTGACTTTTCAGTCTGAGATAGATTTGATTTGACATTTAAAAAATGTCAATTCTTTTGCATTACATTAACAGGTAAAAATAGGAGTTTTCAGAAAATTCACAAGGACAACACGATAATAAAGAGGGGACTCTTTTTTCATGCAGTGTGAGATCAGAGGTGAACGTTGTGAGTGCACTGGTGTGAACGGACTGGTGTGGAGTGCAGGTGGAGACCGAGGTTACCTGTCAAACTGTGATGCTGGTGTCCTCATGTGAGCTCAGGAAGGAGTAGAAGCTAACCGTACAGTGGAAACATGACACCGGAACACTGAGTTAAATGATTGTTCATTTTATCAACATATCAGGGTGGATGGAGAAGTGGGTATAGGCTGAGCAAACTGCAAAATTACTAGATATTGTATATGGCGTATACCTGCGTATTTACAGGACCACAAACTCGGTACAATGACTTTAAGCTATGGCTTCTCCGTAGCACTACTGCTAGCCATGATATGTGCTAGCCAGAGGCTAGACTTTATTTGTTAAGGGAGTAGGCATGTGGATGTGCCATCCACAGGAGCACTTCACTGTTTGCTTCATATTCCCACTTAGTATGTTTCGTGTGTGACCTCGGTAAGCCTCTGTACCGTACTGAATGCCCCATACTGAAAAATCCAAATCTGAATACATGTACCGTTACACCACTAACATAGAAGGTGTGATATGAGGAAACAATGTAAAGGATGAAACACGATACAAACTATGTAAAAGACAGAAATGAAATAAAAGACAAAAGAAAATTCCCAAAAAATATAAAACAAAAAGGATGAAAAAGAAAAAGTGAGGCAAAAACAGAGTAAATGATCAAACAGGACAAAGTAACATAAAAAGATGACGATCACATTAAAATGACAAATAATGCAAAACGTTACAATGTTGCAAGAACAAGCCAAAAATAATTTAAAAACCAACATAAAAGACAAAATAACACTACAGTATATGAAACACAACAAACAACACATGGTTATTTTCATGATAAATATCATTACTGTTTTACTGGCCTGCTGAAATTTACTCTACCACTTGTATTTTGGTGCATCTTCTGTGAGCTGATTATGCCGAGCGCATTAATGTTCTTCCACAGGCCTCCTGATGGAGCGATGAGGATTTCATCACCTGGTGGCACCATGGTATTACCGGTAGATCAAAAGCCTTCTTTTCCCATCAGCTCCTCTGACTTGCTCCAATGAGCCTTTTCTGACTTTCTAAATCTTCGGTCCCCGAGGACTAACAGAGGATACTTCGACAAGATGCTGCGGATCTGCCAGCAGAGCACTTCTACATTCACTGGTGAAGCGTTCGGTTGCTTTACCCCCTAAGAGTCACAAAGGAGAAAACTCATACATATTCACGGGCAAGTTGAGCTGCAGGCTAGAGTGCTCGAGTACGAATCAGAGTCTCAAAAGACTTTCTCCCTGTTGTTGTCAGTATAAACAACCTACTGTGTGATTGGAGGATTCATAAATATGTAGTGACCCAGAAAGAGCCTCATGACAACAGCCTGTTGAGGGTTTTCATGGTTCGTCAGGTTCAGTTGCACTGATAATAATGTTGGATTTGTGAGTGAAATGTAGCCAAAATAGGACTTAAGGACAGAGCTACGTATAATGAGTAGTGAGAGTGTGGACTGAGCAGCTTAGGATGGACTCAGTCCTGGAAATATGTGGTATTTCACGCATGGTGTCCACTCTACTGGACAGGACCAAGGTGATAGTAAATTTATGGTTATTAAAAAATAAGGCAGAAAGTAAAGCAAGATGCAATAATTCAGTGAGTATTTTGACTTAAAATGAATAAAATAACCAGAAAAAAGGAGCAACACAAGAAGTAAAAAGTACAAAATAATAAAATCATTAAATGTGAACAAAATCAGAATTAATATGAACAAACCAACCAAGAAAATGAACCAAGGCTAACAGTAGAAAAATGAAAAAAATGAGCAAAACAATCAAGAAGTTGGAAAGAAAACAACAAGAAAAAACAATGAACAAAATAATAAAGTAAATGAAACAAATTACATACAGAAAGAAGAAAAACAAACAAAAATAAACCAAACAGTGCAGAAAATGCATTAAAAATTAACAACAAACTTTCAAATTGTGAGGTTGAGTCATGGTCAAGAATAATTATGATTGTATTCCACTAAACTGACCTGCATAGCTCAAAATAAATGACATGTTACCGATTGCTTGGAAGTACCACAAGTCTGAAAATGTCATAACGCCAGTTTTTAATAATTCATGCACGAAAGGGTTAAAGTATACACTGAGAGATATGGTAAAAATGTTCTCATGATTCTCACTTTAAAAATGTTCCATATCAGTCTGTAATGTAAATAATGAAAAAAAAAGAAAATTCTGTGTAAGATGCAAAAAATGAAAATGATGTAAAAGGATTAACAGGATGAAAAAAACAAACAAAAATGATGTTAGAAGACTAAAAAAATGCAAAAACAGCATAAAAGGTACAAAAATATAAAAATATGACAAAAAAGATGAAGACGCACAAGACAGAAAGGACTTAAAATACTAATAAAACATAAGATCAAATGACAGGACAGATGTAATATGACGAGAAAATTTACATAGTGTATATACAGTATATCAAACTTTGGATATAGGACCTTGACATTCACCATGACCTTGACCATTTTCCTTGAAGGTCACAGCATGTTTGGAATTGGCCTAGTCAGTAACCAAGGGGTGTACAACATTTTCAGCCTCACTGCATAGCTGGAAAAGTATGTAGGTCAAAGTGCAATAATTTTATACCCTACTCTACTTATAGGTCAAATTAGATTTCTGCAATTATCAATGTGCTGACCTAATCAATATGCAAATAATGTGGTGGTTGCCATAGTAACCCTTCCCCATACCCTGACTAAGGATCTGCCAAGTTCGGCCCAGGGACTTACTTATAAACTCACATTTTCAGATGGATACACAAAGGAAAGAATGGAGCTTTCCACTATACACCCCACCCCGACGATTCAAGGTCGGGGACAATACAACACTACGGAGGTCAAATTAAAATGTCCATCATGATAAATCATCATCATTTATTATATACTGTATTTAGAACTTTACATTACAAATCGTTTGTCGCACTCGCACAACAATATTATCTGTACTTTGCTTATGAAATGGTTCTCCAGCTCTTCTTTGCATAGTTCTAATTAACTCACATTTTACTGAGAACCAACTGCAATGATTGCACACTTTCAGGTCAGTTTCATTCCCAAAGCTACAGCAAATAACCTCCGCACCAAACCCATGGAGTACAAACTGCTCCACTTACTGCCACACACTCAATGTTAAGTCATTTAATAGCAAACTTTTTCCCAGCGGTCCCCGATTGCAGAGTACGGTGTACCCTGCACAGACTGACTAACAGGAGTTAACAGAGAACATAAATTACAAATGAGATGGTTTCAGAGGGGCCTGTGAAGTGGGAACCGATAAAACATTAATGACATCAGTGTGAGGGGCACAATATGATCCTGATGGCTACAGAAATGCTGCAGAGAAGACAAATTTATACGATTGATGTGAATAATAAGAACAAGGCTAAATGGCAAAGCTAAGTCATGCTGACACAGACATATTACACACAAATATTCACATTTAATCTTCACTGTCCACACACTCTTTAGTGGTTCAGACATGATCATATGCATAGATAGATAGAAGGCGACTTCTTGTACTTTAGAGGTCAACGTAAGGATAAACAGAGGGCAGAAATTTGGATAGAAATTACAGCTGTCAAATGATTTAAATATTTAAAGTGATTAATCACAGGGTCACTGTGCATTACTTTCGATTAATGACGATTAATACCCATTGATTGTTTTTCATTTTGTGGGAGCAAAAACACTTATGACATAAGGTGATATACACACTTCACATGTATTTATATAAACTAAACAGTGGTTGCAGGAGTAGCAAGATATTTAAATAGTTAGTGTTACTCACTGAAGTCCAGTGTCTCCTGTCAGGAAACTGTCTGTCTTTCTTTTCAGTGTCATAGAGCCCGTGGATTTTTGTCATTATGGTGCTTTTTGATGGTGCTTTGTACAAAGCATCTTGAGATGCAATTTGCAAAACCTTTGTAAAGCCCACGTCCTCGACAATTTTAACCAGTCTGCTGGTTTTTGCAATCTGTTGTGTCAGTCAGTTTGTTAGAGGTAGCCTTGAGGCTCTCTAATAAGTGATTTGGTCCATCTTTAACTTTTTGCTCCATTATTAAGATATTACGGCAAATAATCCGACAAATCAATGCCTTGCTGGGGTTTGATTACAAGTTGCTATAGTAACTACTCTTGCCGGTAGGGTCGGACTGAGTCGGACCTTGGTATCTTCTATTTATTCAACATGGACATAGTTTTACCTGAGATACACTCAACTGTAGTTGTTGGTAAGTGATTACACTAATCACACCATAATATAACTTTGTTTAACAGTGCTTGGTGAAGTTTTAGTCTCTGTACTGCTAGCGGTTAGTTAGCTTTTCCTACTCTCCACTGGCATCACCGCCGTTTGTCCAAATATGCTACATCCTGTTTTTGGCTCCTAGATGTCATCCAACATGACACTAATATATAGAGTCTATGGCACAGCCTCTCCTCTAAAAGTTGAGCCATTTCTGTTAATCTTTCAGTGTTTATGGTGCGTTCTGTTCTTTTTCTTCTTCTATTCATTGCCACATGAGCTGTACTGCGCCAGAGTGCCCCCACAATTTTCTGTGGCATTGCACCGTTTTCAATGGTGCATTGAGCATGCATTAAAATTTTTTTATCAAATTAATCATGCGAATTAATTAATCTGGATTAACACATTAATTTTGACAGCCCTAATATAAATATATTCTGTTATTTTATGTGTTCTTGGATGTGAGTTGAGAAACCAGATGGGACTGTGTGTTTTTGGTTTATCAAGTCAAACAAGATTCATTATATTACAGCAAAATTCTCAGTTTTATAAGACAAAACAACCAGAGATGTTTCATAAACCACTAGCCCTGAATATGCAGGAGGGTGAAGTGTCTCGTTTTGAACATCTTGGTGCATGTTTTAATATATTCCAGACCTGCTGCAGCTAAAACAATCAATCACGTTTATCTACTATCCCTGCATCATCATTCACACACATGTCAATTACCAGCATTTACAAACCAAAAATGACCTTGACCTTTGGCTAACTAGTTCATTCTTGAGTATTGAATGTTCATCATGCTTCCATTTGAACATTTATTCATTCATTTATATTCTGTAACCCATCATCCTCTCTTTTGCTGGGGGTGGGGGGCATTCATGCCTATGTGTAATTTAAGGCTTTCATACACTTTGCAACTTTAAAAATGTGAACATGAAAGGATTGTACACTGTTTGGCTGTTTCAGCTGCAAACACATGCAAGTCTAGCATGCACTCTGCGTTCTGATGTCTGCATGCGATTATGCCATAGTACACTGCACAAGTGAGATCAGACACCCTGACCATTCTTTTTTCAATCAATACTGGGCAGAAATCCTGTTTTTCCACCTTTGAGGGTTCTACTTGCTTTTTTCCTGTTTGTTTTCTCTCTTCCTTTTTGGAATGCATCTGTCTCTGTCACACACACATGCAGACACAGGGATCCAATACAGTGGACCCCCGGATAATGAGTGCTTCAGCATATGAATTTTTCGGGTTATGAGGAAGACATCGGGCAAAATTTCATACCAGTTCATGAGCAAAAACTTGGGTTGCGAGTAAAATAGTTCAACTCACGCTGTATTGTGCTTCATATTTGTGCCTTTTCCATCCATCCATTTTCTATCCCTTAATCCTCACAAGGGTGGGGGGTGTTGGAAACACACGCATCTCCACACACATTACGTAATGACATCACACTCCAGATTTGCATTGTCACACACACTTAATGCAACAGGCTTGACCTGTAGCAGAAGTTTTCGGATTAACTGGCTTTACATGTATTCTGATGAGAAAACCGATCCCAGCTCACAAGTTTTTCGCTTCATGAGCTTGATCCTGGAACATTAATCTCATAACCTGGGGTTCCACTGTATTACTATTTACAGTACATGCCTATACCTGTCCCTCTGCACTGAAATGTAGCCAAGTGTAACTGATGTTTATTGCATTCCTCTTGATATCACTTGCTGTTTTCTTCCTTTGCACAGGTGCAGTGAGGATAAAAGAAGACAAACTGCACAGTGATCAGATGGAAATGAAACATGTTTTAAACCCATCTGATGCATGATTTGAGGCTCTGTTTGGGCCTCTACAGTGCTCATTAGAGGGATGCAGCTGAAGGCAACTTGGCAGTATCTTATAGTCTGAATTGTATTCTTGTTATTAATGTGGTATGCATACTATTGGATATCATGTGTACAATGGATTACAAATATTTGTTCAATTGATAACAAACAGTTCAGCACTGTATAGTATTGTCAGCATTTTCCAGGGATAACATACTTTTATAAATACTTTCAATTAAGATGAACAGGATATCCTCCTGAGGAGCAGAATGCCATAGTAAATCACTAGGCATACACAATGGGATTCACAAACTCAACTAAACTTGCTAAGGCTGCAAAATTTGCAGTAGGCTGTAGCTCATGTGGTAACAGTGACTTCACCTGGTAATAGCAGCCTGTGTAAAGAAAATTAAAAACACAAATATCAATGAATACTGATCCAGATATTCAGAGTTCAGATTAATGAAGTCTTTTCCCCTTGCGTCTGATCTCAGTGTATTAGGTGAAACTTTTCTTTTACTGACTTTATCACTCAGCAAATTTATGAATAGAACTGAAATAACCACCTAATTGAAAGAGTTATGGGCCTTTTCACATGCATACCTGCACTGAACTACACAATCACAGGATTTATCATTTGTTTCTGAGAACAGAGGGACTACAGAGTATGTCAGCAAAGGTTTCCCACAAAATAAAGCCCTGTGGATCTAAAACATACAGTAGCTCTTTTGGTAACACACACCTACCAGTATACACCATAGGCTAACACACTGGATAGGCTGTATTATGTATCAGAGTGGCAGAATTGTGCCTTAAGGGGTCGAAAACCTTTCCTTTCATTTACTGATATATGTCTAAAGTTGCACACACCTGAGATCAGTTTTTACAACACATTCATTTTTCAGGCCAAAGCTGTTTTTAGAGCAAACTGTGACTTTGATCTTTCACCTGTAACCGGTACTACACACTCCCACCAACGCAGCACTCTGAACCCTTACACATTTATGCACTCACGCTCACGCAGTTTGTAAAGCTGTATCACAAATCCATTATTTAGCTCAGTACTGTGAGTTAACCTCTCTGAAAAGAAACTGCCACACACCATGGTACAAATCAACATGGCAAAATTTTATGTAATTCAACTTCACCAACAGTATACAGTAAGTGTCATGTGGGTCCTGGATCTAGTTAAAAATTTTCCTGAATAATGTAACACTGTGTTCAATAAAAATGTGTGAACATGATCCATAGGAGATGTAATCTAGTAAGAATTATGACTACACAATTAATGGGATTGGAACTATTATTACAACAGCACCTGCGCAGTCATATACTGTAAATCAAAAAATGAATGTATAGAGCATATTTACTGTTTAAAGGTCCAGAGGAGTTAGAGTGATCTAACTTGCATAAATGAAAAAACAAACACATAAGAGCACATAGGAATAAATGAACATCTTTCTTTAGTATTTTTTGAAGTCAATGCATTTCTTCGTTAATTTGCATGATCATCCATCCATCCATCCGTCCATCCATCCATCCATCCATCCATCATCTTCTGCTTATTCTGGTCAGGGTCGTGGGGGCAGCAGCCTAAGCAGAGAAGCCCAGACTTCCCTCTCCCCAGCCACCTCCTCCAGCTCCTCTGGGGGGAGGGAAGGGGGGGTGCCCCAGGCATTCCAAGCCCCACTGAGAGACATAGTCCCTCCAGCGTGTCATGGATCTTCCCCAGGGCCTCCTCCCAGTTGGAGCTAGTGTTGGCAACCGGGGATTGGACCGTCCAGGCATAGTCACAAGGGTCTTCTGAATCCCTCTTAGGGTGTACTCACACTGGCAGTTTGTTCCGCGCCTGGGCGCTTTTCAGACCTTTAGCGCGGATCATTTTAGTAATGTGAGTGCAACCGAGCCGCGCTCTGGCACCGGACTTCGGCCTGGTTGAAACAGGTGGGCCAGGGCACGGAATGGTTGGTCACGCACGCGTATGAGCATGGCGACCGTACATGATGATGACAAAAAAATCAACGAGTCCTTCACTACACTCATGTCAAAACAATGGCCGTGGCTTCATGAGTTGCTTCGATGCCGAGGTCTAGTGTTTGCTGGAAATTTACGCAGACACCTGTAAACAGACCCACCT
>JAQQAE010023325.1:0-10064 GCA_029823295.1 Pseudamia nigra
AATATGGTCACATCCTGTTTTTGGCTCCAATATGTCGTCCAGGAAGTGACGACCTGATTGACCTCAACACGACCCTTTGCAAACTAACGGGCGACGTCACTTTGTCCAGTTGTATAAACAGTCTATGGACCAAACCATGGGTGAAGAAGGTAACTATACAAAAGTGAATCTATTTTATTCATACAACTTGAACTTAAACAACGGTTACTCTGTAAAAAGCTAATTAGCTTCAGTTTGGATCTAAACGATGACTCAAACTACGTAACCAAACTTGGCACTTAATCAGGGTAGACGGAGGGGTTACTATGGCAACAACCGCCTAACTTGCATATTAATTAGGCAATTGCAAAAAACCTATTTGGTGATTGACAGCTGTATGTATTTCGCTGCACAGCTCCCATTCTAAGGAAGGAATTTCAGTCTGGAAGCACAATCTGTCAAAAAGCATGTGGAAAAGAAGACAGATGCTCCTTTTCCACTAACCACAAATTCTTTTCTTCTTTTCAATTCATACACAGCTGTTATCATGTGTTTCATCTGTGCAAAGGGTCAAACTTGTACGTTTTAATCCCGCCTCACACTGGCTTCAGCTTCCAGTTCCACTGCGCTTCACGCAATTAGGCACTTGACTTGTTCCAAAACCAGTATGTAATGAGCTTGATTGGATTTGTAAATTAAGTTACATTCTCAAATACAAAAAGCAAGTCATGTAAAACCCAGCACGGGTGTAATTACTTTTAATGTGACACTATCTAACATTTGTGTGCATGCACAGAGGCCACGCAGAATTATTTTCCACTGGAATCCTGTCAGCAATTGTATGGAAAACAACTTGGAGAGACTGGGATGATGAACCACGTATAGATTCATAGTCACAGGAGCTTGAAGTGGCACGTGAAGAATAGCCGAGGAGGGTGTCGTTGCTCTTTTATTAGGGAGAAGCAAGGGTGCAATTTCATTCCAATTATAAACCAATGGGTGTCATAAAAAGTCTGTGGTTATTAGGTCAGGTGGAAAGTAGGTCCGCCGCGGGAAGTGAAATGTGATGTGTCGGCTGAATGCAGAGACACAGTGTGTCATTCTCACGTCAGGTTTCCGCTCTTTCTGCCCTTTATTCAGCCTGAGAGAAAAGAGGAAGCGGTGAATGTGGGGGGGGGGGGGGCATCGTGTCTGCCTGAACATCCAGTCTGTGTCTCCAAAGTCCCTGATGCCAAACGTGGCACATGGGCAGTCAGGGTCGGGGGGTGGCTACCGCGGCAACCACCACGTTATGTGTGTATTAGGTAATTAATTAATAATGGACAAAGTGACCGTGACGTCATAAAAATACTTATAATGGGATCCAAATAAAATGTTTGAGACCATGATGATCCATGAAAAAAATGTATTGGCTTAGTATTTCCAGATAGAATCACATGTATCTACGGGAAAAAAGTTTCTTGGAGCCGGACGATCGGTTCCCCAGTGGCCAAACCGTGGAATTACAACTTAAAGTTACTTCTACATTGGCCTCAGTGAACAACCCCGGTCGTTGCCCCTTTACTTTGACCTACATACATTTCTAGTTATATAGTTGGTTGGAAATGTCACATACCCCTGGGTCAATGCTGATTCCAAATATGTTGTGACCTTTATGGGAAAAGGTCACGGTCAATTTCAAAGTTGTATGTGTGTTAGTCCAAACATTTTGCACTGTTTCTCCAAAGTCTGTGGACCCAAACCAACCAAATGTGGCACATTGGTAGTCTGAGTAGGGGGAAAGGTTACTATGGCAACTGCTGTCTAATTCGCATAATTATTAGGTCACAGCTGTCATACGTAGTAAAAGCATAGTTCCAAAAGTACTGTACCTGGCGGCACAAAATTTTAACATGTGATGGACTCTTGGGCTTGTTATAAGATGCGACAAGAGCAAAATGACATAAAACATCTAAAAAAAATGAAAATGATGTAAGAAGTGCAAAAATGGGTAAAAAAAAAAAACACAACAGGATAAAAAAACAGTGCACACAAAAAGTGCAAAAAGACAAAAATGACACAAAATACTTAAATTACACAAAAATGCAAAAAAGTGAAAATGACATAAAGACTACAGTAAGAGAAAAGTAATATATCCATAGATGGAGCAGTAAGAGAAAAATACAAAAAAATGATCATTAAAAACAAACAAAGCACAAGGCACAGGACAGAAAAGATGATGTAGAAGGTCTAAGAAGATGAAAACATCATAAAAGATGCAAAAACATTGATACAGTATAAATAATGTAATAGGCAAAAACAATGGAAACAGGTCAGAAGCACTAAAATTACATAAGACCCAAAAAATATGAAAAAACAACTTAGAAGCCACAAGATGAAAATAGATAAAATGACCAAAAAAGTAATAAAGATAATGTAAAAAATCTAAAAAGACATAAAAGACAAAAATGATGTAAAAGACGCAAGTAGCCAAAAGTGAAGTAAAACACAAATAAAAAACAAAAATACAACATAAATGGTTCAATAAGACAAAAAATGTAGAAAGAACAGTAGCAAAATATAAAAAGAACATAAAAGACCAAAAAGATGAATAGAAAATAGAAAAAAACAATGTAAAATATATCAAGGACACAAAAGGGTAAAGAATAATAAAGAATGCAAATAGACACAAAAATGGCATAAAAGTTGCAAAATGCTAAAACTAGTGCAAAAGAAGCAAAACACAAGATGCAATGTAAAAGATGCAAAAAAGATTAAAACAATGTAAAAGATGCAAAAAATAAAAACATTGTAAGAGATGCAAAAAAGATTCAAACAATGTAAAAGATGCAAAAAAGATTAAAACAATGTAAAAGATGCAAAAAAGATTAAAACAATGTAAAAGATGTGAAAAAGAAAAACAATGTAAAAGATGCAAAAAAGATTAAAAAACAATGTAAAACATGCAAATATAAAAAAAATGATGTAAAAGACAAGAAAAGAAACATGCAAAAATGTTGCTTAAATGGTATAATAAGACAAAAAAGATGGCAGAATGTGTAAAAGACAAAAAGTAAATGATCCCATAAGATGGAAATAATGCAAAAGCCTCAAAAACACGTAAATAAATCAATTGAACAAAGTGCTGAGTTCTCATTATATTTATGCCATATAAATCATGGTTGTAAAATAATAAAATGCAAATTCTTATATTATCATTTTAACATCCAGCTCTACAGTTAAGAAGAGAGAAAACGAGAGAACAAACAGGAATCCAGTCAAAAAGCGCGAATTCCTGTCGCTTCGGAAAATGTATAGAATGTACTATACGTTCCTTCGAGACATTTAGGTCAGCGAAAGTCTACGAGCTGCAAAAGAGATTAAAAAAGCGAGACGGGACTCAGTTTTCAGACAGAAAGAGGAAAAGAGAAAAGAAAAGAGGAGGAGGCTGACCAGTGGGAAAGATCGATGGGAAACGAGAGCAGCAGCAGCCATGATAGAAACCAGATGTAGAGCCCGGCGGTACATGAAGGACGGAGATACAGCAGAGGAGTCTGGGAAGGGAGGCGAGCACCCAAGATGACACGGTTATGGGAAAAAATGAGATGCTGACAGAAAGACATGGAAACTGGAAACAGACACGAGCTGAAGGGGATCAAACGTGATTTCCTTTCTGAAATCTTTTGTGTAATCAAACTTGATCTACAGCGGGTCAAACAGACTTTTGCGGATCGCTGCAGTCTGTCGCCGGACAAAGCGAAGACGTTTCGCACCACGTGAGGTTTCACGCATTTCTCGGCCTCGATGCGTTGTCAATGATTTCAGCAGCGCGGTCGGAAGAGCAAATTTAATAGGTACAATATGTGAGAAGGGCCTCACTGATACACATTTTGTTCAACTGTCTTCCTGGTATGTGTTTTTTTTTTACTCAGTCAGCTTTGTTAGCTTGTTATAATGACATCAAATAGAGCAACATTGTGCTAGTACCAGGTTGGACCTCGTCGCTAAAGCAGAAAAAAGCTGTCAAGGCTGTGAAACCTGCTAAGGGAATAACATTAATTTTTAAGCAGCGGTGTTATCTTCGTGACGACATGGAGAAGCTATCGCTGCTCTGGATCAAGAAGAAGGAAGTCACTGGTGATACGGTCACCAAACCCGATGCTGATGATTAAAGGGTGGTGAAACAGGCAAAAAACCAGTGAATAATTCAGAAAAGAAAAGAGTTTTCTTGAGTCTTGGAACGGATTAATTGGTTTTACATGTATTCTTATGGGAAAAGTGGTCCCGGGTCATGAGTTTTCTGTTTTACGAGCTCGATCCTGGAACAAATTAAGTTTGTAACTCACTGTTCCCAAGAGACATATCACTTCCACGCTTGTTGTTTGTGAATTTGAGTCGAGTTGCTTCCACTGGAGACGTAGCTACGCTAGAATCTAATAAGACATCACATAGAGACAGGAATCAACTCAAAAGAAGAGGAAAGTATAACATACCTACAGAGTAGAGGGTCTGTTCAACCAAATCCACTACCACACAATAACGCAGGCACAGAAAAAACACATACTGTGCCTCTAAAAGATGACGACCTGAACCACGGACTAACCTGCTGGTGGAGGCTGCTCAGATGCTTCCATGACGAAGCCAGCAGGTGTGGCTTATGACATGGCTTCTGTTTTATTCAAATGTCCCGTAACGCCAGCACCGTGAAAGCACAGCAACCGAACGGATGATTCACACCAGGGTTTCCCTGACACATCGAAACGGGTCGACCCACGTGCACGAGGGCAGCCGGCGGTCACGTGCCGTCCGTGTCCGAGAGCCTCGACAATCACAGGAAACTCAGCCAAAGAAGGATCCCTGTGATTGACAACACTGCGGCCGCCGTCTGGATTATTTTAGCGCTGTTATCTCCACCCGCACGGTTAAAAAAAAAACACAGAGAACGCTGCTAGACTGTGAAAATGGAAATACCCGCTGCCCGGTATTCTTGGCAAACACCGGTTGTGTCTGTGTGGTTCGCACAGCTGCACAGTGGTACGTTTTTACGCCGCCATGTTGGTCCGTGTACGACTCACGTGTGCACACGTTCATGCCTTGTGATACTTGTTAGGTTTTGTGCATAGAAGAAATAATGTCTTCTGTGCACACGTCTGTCTGCAAAAAAACACCAGTACAGACAGATTGTTGAGTCGCAGGCGAGGAAAGATTGGAAAAGTTGTAAAATGCTTATAAATCACTGCCCGAACGTGTCACGGTGAGGTTAAAGGGCAAGAGGTTAGGGACCGGACGGGGAGTAAAAATGCCGAAGGGTTCACCTGTCATTTAAGATTAATGTTTCTCTGTGTAGAATTGCAAAGAATTAGGAATCTAATTGAGTGCAGTTCATCATATTAACTCTCATGTGGTATTTGGGTCAAATTGACCCTTTGTCATATATTTGTAAAAAGAAAATGTGTCATGTGAGCAAAATAATCATCAATATCAACAAAACTGCACAAAAAGAAGCAAAAGTATGCACGGAATGAACAAAGAAAAAACAAGTTAAATAAAAATAACCAAGAAAATGAACAAATGTGAAGGAAAATTAACAAATGTGAAGGAAAAATTAGCAAATGTGAAGGAAAAATGAAGTCATCCTACAAAACCAGCAAAATAAGAAACAAAATGACCCAAAAAAAAAACAAAAAGAAAAAAAATCAAGTCAACGAGCAAAAACGAACAATATGATGAAGAAACAGAGCAAAAAAAAAAAGGCTAAAAAAAGGTCGATTTGACCCGGACGCCAGACGAGGCTTAAAAGATCAAAACAATGTGGAGAAACCTCTGTTTGCAAAAGACAAGGCTGAAAACAAACCCTGACTGGGCGAGAAGTTCTCGGTCTCAGGTGGAACCACATCAAAAACGTGTGGACAGAAACCTTCTATGTGGTTCCACTGTGAACCTGTTCACATGACCATAAAAATCTGACCACTGGAAGTAATCAGATCACTGTCATAATCAGATCTGATATGTTTATATACACCACCAGGTTTAGAATTAAAAAAAAACTCTAGTTTCCATGTTTCAGCCCATTATCGGATTTCTTTCGGAGTACGTATGCACTCAAAATTCCGGTGTTAGCGTTAGCTGTCTTAGTGTAGGAGGTAATGGGGAGCTTATACTCCCTGAGGAGAAAACGATGGTTGGCTTTCATACGACGAGTCTGAGCATGAAAGGTTTTCCTCCACTCCTTCCCTTTTTTTTCCTTATACTGTACATGTGCAGATGTAAAGTAATGAAATAAATCAGATTATCGGATGTTCACGCCTGAAGACACCGGTGTAATGGAGACAAACCAAGGTGTGTTAATCTGATTTCTCATCTGCTATCTGATAAAGCTGATTATATTATGCTACTGATATGATCGCTTGAATAATCTAATAACTCCAGAAATCAGAAAATGATCAGATTTTTAGTGCGCATGTTAACGCCACTATCTTCTCTGGGCCAAATCTCCTGTAAGGCCCATGCATACACTACGCAAGTGTGTTGTGTATCAAACGTTGTCAAACATCGCTGGCATTTATGCTCCAATGTGTACTTTACGTTGGCGTGGATGTACACAGTGCATCCACTAGTGGGCAGTGTGGAGTTCAGACTGTCCTCTAGTGTTTAGTTACATTGGATTCCATCTGAAAATACTAAGCGAAAAACTTTGTCATGATTCGTTATGCTTTCAAACATTATATTTGTTCCATCTAATAAGTGATCTGGTCCATTTTCAACTTTTTCTTCCATTGTTAAGATATTAGGCAAATTATTCAACATCTCATTGCCATGCGACTGCATGTTGCTATGGTAACTAGTGTCACCGGTGGAGTCGGACCTTCATAGCAGTTAGCTTCCCTACGCCCCGCTGGCACCACCGCCAAATGTGGTTGCATGCTGTTTTGGCTCCAAGACGACACTAATACGTACAGTCTATGGCACAGACTGTCCTTAAAAAGTTGAGCCATTTCTGTTAATCTTTCGGTGTTTTATGTTGTGTTCTGTTCTTTTTCTTCTTCTATTTTTCCGCCACATCAGCTGTACTTCACTAGAGCGCCCCCACAATTTCTGGTGGCACTGCGCTATTTTCTACGTTAAGGACGGATCCACAAGACCCTCGAAAACGTGCGAGGACCTTGTTAATTTCAGCAAAACAACATCAAGCGACATTCCGTGCCACATATTCTAACAGCGTGGCTCTGTAGCAAAAGAGTCAAGGTGTTAAACTGGCCTGATGCACTCCCGACTTGTCACCTTTTTGAAATGTTTGCCGTGATATGAAACGTCAAAAATTTTAAAAAAAGGAGATCCGAACCGATTAGCAACTGAAATTCTACATCAAGCAAAGAATGGGAAAACACTGGCGAGACGATGCAATAGAGTGGGACGCGTGACCCCAACTCAACTTTTATTAAATGTGTTGCTGGCATTTTTAAAAACCACTTAATTGTCCGTTTTGGCAGTGCATACGTTCCGTAAATCATCACATGTCTTATTGTTCCACACCAAACATGTAGATGATGAAACTCTGCGGCACATCTTTTCCTGAAGTCCACCCCCCCCCCCTGTTCTCCCCGTTTTTTTCTACTCCTCCTCCTCTTTCCCTCTTTTTCTCCCAGGTCCAATGTGGAAAATGCGGCATCACCAAAACCACCGCCGCCACCGTCCAAGTCTCCTAAAATAAAAAGTAACTCTACCCTCCTCTTTTATTCCCGTCTTCTCCCTCCATGGAGCTGCTTTTTCTCCTTCCTCCTGCCAAACAGCTCCACCCTGCTCAGCACACATTAGTGGGAATATGATCGAAATCTGTTTCTGTCTTTGTGAGGCCACTTCTAATGCCTTCAGTGCTGCCTGTGTGTCATCACATATGTCACTGATCAGACCATGAGGAGGCGAAGATGGTAAACAAACTCACCAGAGATGCACTCGAGAGCTTGTTCCCTTTTAAAATAAGACTGTAACGTCACACGGCATAAATCATGGCATTTGAATCTGCTGCCACTGGGATCTGTCAGCACTTGAGCTGTAAGTGCTGACGAAGCATCTTCCCAGACCCGGTGCATACATAATAAGAACAAAATCCAATGGCACGTAATAACTGTGAAAGTGGTCTGCATCAAAATGATGCTGCATGACGCCTTGTTTTGTGTTTTGATGAACTGTTCGTGCATCATCTTGTGCTTTTTCTGCGAATATTAATGAAGATGCCAAACACATGAATGAAAGAATTAAGAAAATAGCAACAACAGTTGCAAAAAGTAACAGAAATGAAGAGAAAGACTTTAAAAAACTATCCAAAGATTGAACAAAATTATCAAAATATCCACAAAAATGAGCAAAAGATGGTATCTGTGAGGGTATGGGGCTGCATTAGCATCCACAGCAGGGGTAACCAAAGCCACTGAAATCAACAAAACATTCCATTATATGAACAAAAATTAATCAAAAATAAAATAATTAAAGAAATGAACAAAGTAATCAATAAAATCCATAGTATATCCATAAAAAATACAAAGATATGAACAATAGTCTGCTCAAAATAATGAAGAAAAGTAGCCAAAAAAATGAACAAGATCACCCGAAATGAAGAAAATGTAAATCCCACAGTCATTATTGACAAAAGGCAGTTAAATCAGACTGAAGTCGACTTGTGCTGGATGATGGGGTTTGAATGCAGATTAAAGTTTGAGGTAAACAAATGTAAGTCATAAAATTCGGCTTTGTAAATGAAAGTAAGGATAAGTAAAAGTGGGTGTCATCGACCTTTTTCCAGACAAACCGGGCATGTCCGGTGCGTAAAAACGGGACTTACCATGACTTCAGTCTAAATTCCTACATCGCCGTCCGCGCCGCGCTTGGTTCACTTCCTGTGCGCGTTCTCCGCAACAAACCCTTCTCCCGTGGCTCCTCACGCTCATCACGCATCCTGCATTTCCACGGAGGACACGGTTCCTCTCTGACCTCCCGCTTCTTCTCAGACGTCCGTGCGTAAAACGCTCCTTTTCGCCGCCCGCTGTGGGAATGTCCGAGCCGCGGATTTCCCCCCTTCTCTCCGTGCGCACTCCCAAGCGCCCTCCCCCCTCTCCCACTCTCCTCCTCTCCTCCTCTCCTCCTCTCACCTAACAAGAGGACTACAGTCCCTCTCAGCACTCAAACTTTCCATTTTTCCCCCCAGAGTAACGTAAATGAATAGACAATAAAAAGCCGTTACCCCACCCATGCGTAATTGCAAAAGCCTCTGTGATGTTTTACTGTTTCACTCGTGTCTTTTTCACAGTGGGAGTGTTGTAATTGGGTTTAATGTGATGAAAAGGCTTGTGGTAATCACAGAAATAGAATAAGTGCCAAAAATGAGTCCGTTTTGTGCAGATTGAGAAACCACTCAAGAAAAATCACTTGTGACTGAAAATGACTGGTTTGAGAAGGTTTAAAGGGCGATTGCAGTGATTTTCCCCAAACCTGGAACACTTAAAAATCATCCTGATATACATCCTGACTCATAGATTGCATGGACGTTCATATTTTTCCTTTGTTTGTCTTTAAGTAGCTGTAAACAAAAACGAATCTGAAATGTACCACGTGATCCAGTTGGGTGGTGGTGGTCTGGATCACTGCCTGTTTGCCAGATTTGTTTTGAATTCACCCCTGGTTACTGTTTACTTCTTAAAGTTGATGTAAACGTCCAAACAGCTACATCTAGTGTCTGTCAGAAGAACTGCAGCTTCCACTGCCTGCTCATAAACGTGACCTATGTGCTGCTAAGGGAAAAATCCAGCCTAGTCTTTGCATTTACACCTAATATTTTTCATATTCGTGATTATTTTCTTTGTTTATTTGTTCTGGGACAGTGATGCTGTGAATGTGCCACTGGTGTCGTTTGGTGAAATACCCCAACTGTGCCCTGGGGATAATGACTGAGATGAATCATCTTACCTTCAGAACAAAGTTATTGCACAATCAATACCTTTTTAAGGTGCAATCACTAATATTAATGCTAATGTGCTTTTCAAATAATAATAATGAATAAATGTGCAGGTACGGGTGTGTTTACATACTTTATATGGGAGTTTGTCGTGGGT
>JAQQAE010023326.1:0-10063 GCA_029823295.1 Pseudamia nigra
ATGTGATTTCCTGGATTTTTTTTTTACATTCTGTCTCTCAAGCTTGATGTGAACCTATGATGAAAATTACAAACCTCACTTATCTTTTTAAATGGGTGAACTTGCACATTTTTACGTTGCCCAATACTTATTGTCCCCACTGTAATTGTCAGTGCTGAACCTGCCTGGATGTTTACATACTGTACAACAACATGACACACTGCAGCAACACTGAAAAGTAAGACTGCTATCCCATCCACCCACACCGAGCAAAAATATCAAAGATCAGTGACATTTTGATAAGTAACGACTCTTAGTGAGTCAGCTCTCACAAAACTTACATGAATAACAGTCAACTTTATTATTATATTATATTAAAGTCCTTAAAACAAAAAGGTGTGAACATGCACAGCCCCAAGCAAAGACAAGTTTAGACACATTCAACCATAATGCTGACAGTTGCTGCTACCAATTGTCTCTCCAAGTGCACATACCTGATCTTTGCCACACATAAATTTATTTTCCCTCATTAAAAACAGATGATGGACATGACCTTTCAAGCATTTAATTCATACTTGGTGTGAAAACTATCTAGTCCTGTGAAACAAGTCCACATGGTGTTTTAATTTATTTGTAATAAAATACTTTTTTCCAAAGGCACAGCTAAGGAGTTCAGTGCTTAACAGATGTATTCAACCACCACCGATGGCTAAGGAATACTCCACAGCTGCACAAAAATTAACAATACAGTGGAACCTCAGGGAATGAATTTGCTGGAGCCCCGCCTACAGGAGGAAATGTAGCCTCTTGTGTCTCACAGAATCCTGGCTGAATGGACATGTACTGGCCTCGGTGGTCTCCTCGGACGGATTCACCCTGATCCGTGCGGACCGGACAGTGGCAGGGGGCAGTAAGGGAAAAGGTGGGGCACTGGTGGAGTTTGTAAACAACAGATGGTGACACCCAGGCCACAACACTGTTAAGGAGCACCTCTGCAGCAGGGACATCAATTTACTTGCGATTAGCATTCGGCCGTATCACATCCCGCGGGAGTTTTCACGTTATTGTGTTGACTGTTTACATCCAGGCGATAGTTCACTTCTGAGTCTATCTCTTTTGTAATGCGAATTATTTCCATTAGCCGGGACAAAATTTTGGCCGATTTTTTCTTCATTACCCAATTTTTTTGTTACCAGAAGTGTTCATTACCCAAGGTTTAGCTGTATGGGTAATTACCACAATCATTTTGTATTTTTCACTAATGGCTAATCCACCAGTATGCACAAGCTATTTGATTGAAAGATTGATGCTAAAATACACTGCCTGGCCAGAAAAAAAGTTTACACACTCTAATCCAGTATTTCGTTGGACCGCCTTTAGCCTTGATTACAGCATGCATTCACTGGCATTGTTTCGATACGCTTCTGCAATGTCACAAGATTTATTTCCATCCAGTGTTGCATTAATAGAGTCAGTAGAGTCTGACCGTTGTGCAAAGCCTTCTCCAGCATATCCCAAAGATTCTCAGTGGGGTTAAGGTCTGGACTCTGTGGTGGACAATCCATGTGTGAAAATGATGGCTCATGCTCCTGAACCACTCTTTTACAATTTGAGCCCGATGAATAGTGGCATTATCATCTTGAAATATGCCTGTGCCATCAGGAAAGAAAAAAATCCATTGATAGAATAACCCGGTCATTCAGTATATTCAGGTCGTCAGCTGACCTCATTCTTTGAGCACATACTGTTGCTGAACGTAGACCTGACCAACTGCACCAACCCCACATCATACCACTGCTCCCACAGGCTTGTACAGTAGACACTAGGCATGATGGGTGCATCACTTCATCTGCCTGTCTTCTTACCCTGATGCCCCATCACTTTGGAACAGGGTATATCTGGACTCATCAGACCACATGACCTTCTTCCACTCTTCTGAAGTCCAATCTTTATGCTCTCTAGCAAATGAAGCTACCTTGATGCTCCTATCACTCTGGAACAGGGTGAAATCTGGACTCAGACCACATGACCTTCCTGCATTACTCCACAGGCCAATGTTTATGCTGCCTACAAAACTTAAGCCTTTTTATCCAGTTAGCCTCACTGTTAAGTGGTTTTCTTAAGGCTACACAGCTGTTCAGTCCCAATCCCTTGAGTTCCCTTTGCATTGTGCATGGGGAAATGCTCTTACTTTCACTATTAAACATAGCCCTGATTCAACTGTTGTTTTTTATGATTTGATTTCAAACATTTAAGTGATTGCCGATCACAAGATTCAAGATTTTTTCTGTCCACATTTCTTCCTCAAACATGATGGTTCTCTATTAGCCTTCCAGTTTTTAATAATGCATCCGGCAGTTCCTAAACCAATTTTAGTAGTTTCAGCAATCTCCATAAATGTTTATTTAATACCAGTATATTGACCCTTCTGAAACAGATTAACATCCTTTTCAATGACCACAGGATGTGTCTTTCGACATGGCTGTTTCAGAAATGAGAAGCTTCTCACTGCATCAGTTACGGTTAAATAACTTGTTTCCAGCTGAAACATAACCACCCATGATAAAGTAATCATCCAATGGGGGGCTCTTACCTATTGACTTAGTTAAATCCAGGTGGAGACTTTTTTTGGCCAGGCAGTGTATTACCTACACATTCAAACTTAAACATACAGGTTGTGTTTGTGTAAAATAAAACATTTTCAATCTTCAACCACACACACAGGAGATGTTATCTCAAACCCCTCCCCCATACTGGACATCCCCTTTGTGGGCGTCTAAGCCTCCATAATTGAATAGTATAACCCCAATAAGAAACAATTATGCTTCCTTTGGTAGGGACAGTGACACTTCTTTGAATTAAGCAGCACCTGGAAAGAAAATTTTAAAAAAAGTTAATTTTTGACTCAGTAATTGGGTAATATTTCTTCAGGACATTGTGTTTATCACATGAATGACCACTCTAACTTTTTTCTAAATAACATATGCATCTTTTATATACATCATAATGACAACATTGAAATATGTTTCAAATACTGACCACAGCTGTAAAATTAATCAAATCATGATTGTAAACTGCTATATAAATGATAAAATGCTGCAATTTAAGGGTCATGCACATCTGGTGTTATTTTGCATTCAGTGACACTGATCTTTTTTAAGTATTGTATCAGTACTTGTAAGTACTGTATTACTTCTTATTAGTTTAAGTTTGTACACTGTCTGGCCAAAAAAAATACACTTTTGTTGGACAGCCTTAGCTTTGATTACAACACGCATTTGCTGTGGCTTCATTTTGATAAGCTTTTGCAATGTCACTACGGTACATTTGTTTCCATCCAGAGTTGCATTAATTTTTTTGCCAAGATCTTGTATTGATGATAGGATAGTTGGATTACTGTGCAGTCTTCTCCACCACATCACAAAGATTCTCAATGGGGTTGAGGTCTGGACTCTGTGGAGGCCAATACATTTATGAAAATGATGTCTCATGCTCCTGAACCACTCATTCACAATTTGAGCCCAATGAATCCTGGCATTGTCATCTTAGAATATGCCCATGCCGTAATTGATGGAATAACCTGGTCATTCAGTGTATTCAGGTCATCAGCTGACCTCATTCTTTGAGCACATACTGTTGCTGAACCTAAACCTGATCAACTGCAGCAACCCCACATCATAGCACTGCCCCCACAGGCTTGTACAGTAGACACTAGGCATGATGGGTGCATCACTTCATCTGCCTGTCTTCTTACCCTGATGTGCCCATCACTTTGGAACAGGGTAAATCTGGACTCATCAGACCACATGACCTTCTTCCACTCTTCCCAAGTCCAATCTGTATGCTCTCTAGCAAATGAAGCATTTTTCCAATTAGCCTCACTGATAAGTGGTTTTCTTAAGGCTACACAGCTATTTAGTTCCAATCTCATGAATTCCCTTTGCACTGTGCATGTTGAAATGCCCTTACTTTCACTATTAAACATAGTCCTCAGTTCTACTGTTGTTTTTTTTTTTATTAGATTTTTTTCTGATCACATTTCTTCCCTGAAGATATTTTCCCACCATCCTTCCAGTTTTTAATAATGTGTTGGACAGTTCTTAACCTAATTTTAGTAGTTCCAGCAATCTCCGTAGATGTTTTCTTTGCATCATGCATGTCAATAAATTGACCCTTCTGAAACAGATTAACATGGTTGTTTCAGAAATGAGAAGCTACTCACTGCATCAGTTCAGGTTCACTAACTCGTTTCCAGCTGAAACATAATCACTCATGATGTAGTCATTATCCAATGAGTGGCTCTTACCTTGCTCAGTTTAATCCAGGTAGTGACTTTTTTGGCCATGCAGCGTATATTTTCGTTTAAAATAAACATTCAATTTTATGTCAGCGATGTGCATTTTTTTTCTTGACCACAAAACAAACTGACTCATAGTGAAGTCACAAACTGCAATATTGATATTGTCCCCAGTAATTCCAGTGCGACCTTTACAACCAGGCAGCCAAAGTGTTTTTTTTTTTTTTTTACATCAAACCAACTAAGGACTCTAAAACCCAGAATCCTAAGGGGAACACCCAGCAATGTGACCTCTGTCTGAGCCAGATGGGACTTTTGTCTATTTTACCATTAACATAAATAGAAGGCACCAGCTTAGAAAAACTACCGATTTTGTTACACTGTCAAATTACTGACTAACTGTGCAGCCCCTACTCAGAAATGTGGGCGATGATGCAACAACTCTGCAATTTTAGTCAATTTTGCTTAGCTTTTTCCTTTAACTCGAGCTCAACATACGGGTGACATACGTAGTGATAATATATTCTTGCATAAAATAAGCGGTATCTTTTATAAAGCAGTAGCATTAGTATTTTTCTCAGCTGCTCTGGTACTTTCCAGGTGCGACTCATACCAGATTATCGTATGACCGATAAATCAACACTCCCTTTCAGCTGAACTGTCATACCTTAACTGCGGTGAAACTGCTCGTTATCTACCATGAGTCACAACGGAGCTTATTTGGTTCCAATTGTTGAAGTAACGCCCTTAAAATTGTTTAAACAGCAGAAGGATAATAAATAGACCCTTCCCGCCCCTCTGCTGTCAGATACAACAGCAGACATTCGCTAGCTTAACCCGAGGCTAACGCTAACACTAATGACGGTCAAACTATTCATTAATTTTCAACGTGGCTTAAATTTCCGAAAGTAAAACCTAAAGCTTTGTCTTCCTGTAAGACACAGATAAACCCTGCAACTAGCGGGTCATTTTCTGGGGCATTTGATTCTTACCGTGTTTTTGTCTCGACGCGGCGGAAAGTCCCGTTTCCCCTGGAAGCTTCTCGTCACAGCATGCACTTCCGGTTTTGGAGAACTTGAAATAACACAAGTCTTTGTCATATTTTACATTCAAGCAGTGATTAAAAATACCCCGGATAAACCCACAGGTGATGTCAACAGCACTAACGTGCTCCAGTGCCCAGGTGTGCAGCAGTCCGTTCACATTGTACTGCGTTATACAGTCAGAGTCATGTTTTGGTAGTTTATAAGCTGCTAGCCAGTGGCTTTGTACGCTTATGGAAGTAACATATTTTAATAAATCCAAATTAAGAAAATAAGCACAGAATCAAAAAGAGGAAGAAACGAACAACATAAGAACAAAAATTAACATAAAACTGATGCAAATAAGTTACAAAAGGAACAAAATTAAGAAAATAATAAAAGATTAAACAATGTAATAAGTTAAGTTGTTAAAAAAAATAAGAGAAAAATAAGAAAATGAAGATAAATGAGCAAAATTCTTAACAGAAATGTTCCAAAAAATGTTTATTCTACATTAAGACAAACCGGAGCAAAATAATCAACAAAGCAAAATAGACAAGTGAGTGAATATGATCAGGAAAATGAGCTGAAATAAGTCAAAAAATAATCAGCAAAATAATCCATGAAAAGAAACAAAAATTCACAAAATAATCCAGTGCCCAGGTGTACAGATGTCACCTGGGCAAAAATGCTTAACAAACAACAAAATGAACAAACAAGAGTGAAATAACCAGATTAGTGTTAACATGTTATCAGCTAAAACATGCATCACACTGTATGTTGTGTGATATGTGAAGAGTTTGAATATTATCTTTGGCTCCAGACACTTTTTTTTTTGCAGTCCATTTATGGCACAATTGCAAAGGTTGCTGACCCCTGACTGTATGTTTAAAGAACTCATTGACAACACAACAAGATGTTAGATTTATTAAACATGAATACTTAATCCATACTTAATTCTGAAACCACGTGTTCATTCATATATGACATCAGGTTACAGTTACTATTAACAGACTGTTGCGATAAACAACTGTTTAATTTTTTTCAGGTAACTGTAAAAACTACAATGATGTGTATTTAAAGAACTGCTATCCCCCCTCCCCCATACACACTTTTTTTTAAAGACAATATTAAGCTTTAAAATCTTCAGAATTTTTGGAAATGATTTAATGCAAGACAGCAAATGAAAACTGAAACAAAGTAGAGTTAGAAAGTTAAATGTGAGAACATACTTACAGGTTGTGTTCTCTGATGCGGGAGAGTAGGCAGTGACTGAGTCATGTATTTAAAAACTTGCAAATGTGCTCTTTGGGTTTTCCCTGCTGTGAACACACCTCCTCCAGCTCCACCTCCCACACACATAGCCAATTAAAAAAAAAAAAAAAACCCATTAAGCTGGAATTTAGGATTTGTCAATACACACCTAGTACACAATGTTTTACATGTTTGTTTGTTTTCTTTGTATGTTTGTATGAAGAGGTATTAAACCTAAACTGGGTGCAACAAAATTTGATAATAAAGAAAAATGTTAATTTGTTTTGGTAATTTTTTTATTTTATTTTCTCAGACTATTAGTTTTATTGTTGCATTTTTTAAAAACTTTTTTTCATTGTGATTTTATCATTTCAGTTTTTAACCATAGGTAATATTTGGAACTTTTTGGGAAATATTTTATTTTGTAATATATTTACTTTGTCAAAACATTACAATTTTTCCTCTTGTAATATTTTGACCTTTTTCTTGAAATATTACAATTTTATACATTTAATGTGATTTTCATTGAAAGGAGTTTTATTAAATAAATTAAAAATACATTTATGTATGTATAGTCATAAGATTTCGGCCTTAAATTGTAAAGCGCCTAGAAATAATCTAGAGATTATGATTGGTGCTATATAAAGTTTGATTGATTGATTGATTGATTGAAATATCACAATTCCCAGTAGTACTGTGATATTTTTCACGTTACAGCTTTATTCTTGTTCAGTACTTTTTTTGATAATGGTTAAAAATTTGTTATTGTTCTAGTAACTTCCTTTAAATGTTTATATGAAGAAGTATTAGAGTATAATAAAAATGTCATAATATTGTGGCTTTATTCCTGAAACACTAAATTCTTTATGAAATGGAACATTTATTTTTTAATGCGTTTACTCATTTCTAAAAAATATCAAAGTATTAGTTTAATTCTGGCAATATTTTTACTTTTCATTTGATTCATGCAACATTTCCATTTTTAACCTTGTGTAACATTTGGAACCTTTTGTGAAATAGTTTTATTTTGCAATATCTTTATCAAACCATTACAATTTTGCTAATATTTGGACTCTTTGTTTAAATCTTGCAATTTTATACAGATTTTTATCCTTGTGAGGAGTTTTATAAGTATTTAAACTTTGTGGGCCTTTTTTGTGAAATATTAAAATTTCATTCCAGTAATATTGTGACATTCGAATTTTACAGCTTTGTTCTAATAAGTTTTTTTTAAAAACTTTTTTGCAAAGCATTACAATTGTGTGTTCACAATATATGTTTTCTAAGGATTAGAACTTTCATCTCGTAATATTTGGACGTTCATTCTTTAACCTCATTCTATCAAATTGTGCCTCAATTCTCTTACTCGTATTGACCTACTTTATCACTTTAAACTGTGTACAATTTCAGTTCCTGACCACAAACTACAACACGTCTGATGTATTTAAAAGTTTATTAAACAGAAACTCCTTTAAAATGATTACAGTGAGAGTAAGAAGAAATATATATAGAGCACATGCATAAAAAGGTACAAAACGGTTCTGATTGCCTCCAAACTCTGCAAATAGAATAAACATAATTATATGTAACATACATAGCGAGTGTCACACATGCTATAGGATAAATAATAGACTAGGTAGTGTTTTGCGTTAGGACCACAGTACTTTAATTTAGGAACGACTGCAAATAGATGGACTGTCTTTCTTACTTCAGGGATGTTCTACATAATGAATACAAAAAGGAAGCTGGTTAGAAGAAACGCTCTTGCCGGTAAGGCTATTAAAAACTTCAAATCCAGATACACTTAAAACATTAAAAAGAAGAAGAAAAAAAAACCCACACACATTTCAGAAACATCCCAGTGGGTAAAAACTGATTATAGACTTTCATATACCGGTAGTTTGTCTAATTGATGGGGAATTGATGGGGATACTCTTGTATGTGTGTGAGAAAAGGGACACCAATAGGGAGCATTTGCAGTTAAAACTTAAAAACGTCATCTGCATTAGTACGTCACTTTTTACGAAGACCCAGACGGCTCCTTGATGTGTGCAGATTTTCAAATGGACCTGTCTATAAAGCGCATTTTAAATCATTCCTACCTATAAGAGGCAATAACCTGAGCCAAAACAGCTGTCAGAGTAGCAGTTAATCATATCTGAATGACAAAGCAGATACTTTAAATCATATATATTTTACTTCACTCACTTCACTCATCCATTTTAGAAATGTAGATGCATGTCTGTTTTCATCAATACATAAAATATTGTAGTGCCGATTCCTCCAAATAACCTGCAGCTAAATAATATTGCCGTACCTGTAAATGACATGCACAGATGCAGATTTGATATTCACTTCAAGCATTGAGAAACGCAGTGTAGCCAAGGGTCTTGAAACTGGCCAAGAATGATGCATTATTTGCAGTTTTCCATCAGGGAAAAGGTTTTCCCTTGTCATCTGGCTACAATTCATTAACACGAATAATCTACTTACATATTAGGAATGTATGAGGCAGGAGAGTGAGAAAAAAAAAAACAGCTGAGTGTTTGTTTGCAGAGCTTTAAGGGCCAGTGTAAATGTGTATAAAAAGTAAAATCTCTTAAGGTTATGTGAATTTTTTTATAACAAGGGAGTAGACATACAGTCACAACTATGCAATAAAATACAATGGCCGTAAAATATATTAAAATGAAACTTTTGTAAAGACCATTTTGTTTTTGATCGATTGAAACTACAGGAACATGTAACAAACTGATATAATCCAATACCATGTTATCAATATGATTCATACTAAGTATTATGGTTTTATCTGTTGTATAATTTAACATACTGTTTTAGGGCCGAGACCATCTGAATAAATGTATACACTTTAAGATATAAAACCTCAAGGCACATTTTCCATAGCGTAGGCTATATATCAGATCTTTGTGGCAAGTACAGACAGTAATCTGCTTACTTCACAGATCACATGCATGTGGATGAGAACTTCCTGGGGGAAACCCTAGGATTGTATACCAAGCTGCATTATGCTGTGCACGTGATGCGATTTATCCATTCTCTGTGCATCACAGGACTTCTTTCACAAGGAAGTCTGACAACCAAACTTCATTTCTATAAATTTACAGACTATTCCATGAGTTTCCTTATTAGCGCTCTACAGCAGTGTTTCCCAAACCTTTTTGGCTCAAAAATTCATTTACCATTTTTGTATTTTTGAACCAAAAAACAAACAGAATTAAAAACTGTGCAAAATACTTAAAAAAGAAAAGAAATATTAAATTAATGAAATGTCAACAGGATGAACCAAACAGAATAAAATAATTGAGTTAGTTCGCCAAAATTCTAGAAAATGAACAAAATGTCAAAAAAAAAAAAAAAAAAAAAATCATGAACAACCGAGTAATGCTCAAACTGGTAACCAAATAAAAAAGCTCCATCCAGGTCATAGTATCCAAGGCGTGTGGTTTTTCTTCCATCGACTGGACTGGAAATTTGGTTGAAAACGTTTCGC
>JAQQAE010023327.1:0-10063 GCA_029823295.1 Pseudamia nigra
ATTTTTATGGATTATTTTTGTTCATTTCCTTTGTTCATGGTCATTTATTCAACTATTTTGTTCTTTGTTTCCCCATTTTGTAGATTATTTTATTCATTTTGTTGATTTATTTTTTTTGTATTTTATTTTTTGTCATTTTTGTGAATTCGTACATTTTCCTGATAGATTTATCTTAATCTTGTAAGAATTAGGATTTTTTTTTTCATAATTTTTTTTTGTTTATTTTTGTTTCAATGCACTGTTTAATCATGTCCATTTACATGTTTAGTTTCTTCATTTTGTAGATTATTTCCATCAGTTTCATCTTAATTTTTGATCATTATGTAGATATTTTTTATTTTGTTTTTGCTGACTTAGTGCTTGTTTTTGATTTATTATAATGTGTTTGTAATGTAATTGGACAAAGCCACAGGAGCCACTGCAGAGGCCCTGAAAAGGAACCTGTGGCCCTGGACCCACAGGACCTAGAGTGGACTCGATGACTCTCCTCTTTGCAGCTCCTGTAATGTCAGGAAGCTATAATCTGCTTGGCATTGCATTACACAAAACTATAAGGAACAATTATTTGACATTCTCAAATGAAAAGATTAACTGTTAGTATTTACACAAAACATTTACTAACAAACTGATGAAGTGTGAGATATGTCTTTTGAAATGATCACACATTTAGGATGTTTTGTTGTTTGTTTGGTTTCTCAGAAAAAAAAAAGTTAATCAATGATTTTAATAAATGGTTGGTTGAAAAATCCCATGACAAATTCTATGACCTGAATATTTAGCTCTAGAAAGGTGATGTGACATTTCGCACAAAAATCATTTTGGTTTGAAACTATTCTATTGTTCTGCTCTGCAGTGACATAAGTAGTGAACTAATTAAGGAAGCCGATGCTTTGTGTTACTGTGAGATGTGCTGTGCTAAACATTTAAGTGAAATTTTAATGTTGAATGTTGTTATGAGAGGCTGTGAAAGCTTGGGCTTTTGAGTTGCTGATTTCGAAATTTGGTAAAAAGGTTGGGACTGGATAAGTTTTTTACTTCTTCCTAAGCCCTTTTCGAACTTGGAAGAGACTGACTTTTGTTCATGATTTGTATTTTCCTTTGTTTTAAAATTTGGTTCAAATAAATAAATAAATAAATAAAGCCGGCTGCACGTAGAGAAACACGACTGATCCCAACTCAACTCGTACATGATCAAACACACCTCGCACACGGCTGCAGATTAACACCACCACTCACCCCATCTATCGACAGTAAACATTGATTGCGTTGTGACACACGTCCACCAATGTTAAACGTCGCCAAGTTCTGGCGGTTCAACATGTTGAATCAGCACAATTACTGTCAGGACGACATTAAGACTGAAAAATCTGGGTCAGGAACCAGCGCACATCAAGCCGGTTTCCAGTTGAGTTGAGACGAGGTGAGTCATGTTTCTCTAAGTGTGGCCGGCTTCAGTCAGGCAGGTGCGGACGTCGCTGCCTTTTGTGCCCAATCACACTCCTAATCAGCTACCCCTTTAAATCTGGGCGAGCTCATTCATTGCTGCTGTGCTTGTGCGACCATCCCCCGCCCTTAAATAAATAAAATAAAAAAATCTCCTCCACCTTCACAAACTACTCCTGAATTAAGGAGAATAAAATAACAATAATATGCTAAATATATTTCTTCTGTACTGGTTTTATCATATAAAATCATGACACCAGACTGTACTAAGGGACATTTGCGATCTCAGGGGCCAGGCTTGCTCAGGTCGTCCCAGAGCATTTTTAAATGAAAATGCATACAAGCTCTCATAAGTGCTATTAAATCAGACAATAGTGTCCTGACTGAACTACTGCGAACAGAAAACAGACAGTGTTGTTTAATTCTCCTCATCATCTCGTGGTAGTGTTCTCCTGACCACTTTAAAATCATGTTCAAGCAGCTGTTTTGAACAAGGACGAACATGTTTTTTTTTCCCTTCTGATTTTCAGTCCATGGTAAAAGGTGTCATACGTGCTCAGACAGAAGAAAAATGAGCCTGAGCGGATCATTGGACTGAACGGTTTGTAAATGTTGATCACAGCACTGTGCATGTTTAGGATTTCAGAAGCTCATTTAGTGACACATAGAGAACAGTGTGTGCTTTTCTGAGATACAGATGTTTGAAATGGGTGTAGGGCCAGTCTGTTCATGTGACCAAGCGTTTTAATGGGTAGATGTATTATTGCTTTTGTCTTCTTGTTTTTCTAATCTAATTCACTGTTGTAACTAAGCTTCTGTAATGCATTTGCACTGTGTCATTTTCTGTATTTTAGGCCAGCAAAAGAAAGTGGATCCTGAGCTCTTTAGAGTTTTCTACACCTTCTGGAAGGAGACGGAGGCCGAGGCCCAAGACGTCAACCTGCCCTCAGAGGTCATAGACCACCTGGACAACAGTGAATGCGTCTATAAGTTGTCTTCCTGTGTCAAGACCTCGCGTGGCGTTGGTAAAATCGCCATGACCCAAAAACGTCTTTTCTTGCTCACTGAAGGAAGGCCGGGCTTTCTGGAAATCACAAAGTTCAGAGACATACAGGTCAAGTGATGTTCCACATTTATTATTGCTTTAGTGTCAGTTTATGCTTGTCTGAATTAATTCGAGGTTCATAATATTTCTTTTTTCTGAATGCCACCACCTGATCCTCTACTTATATTTCTACTCTCTGAAGGATGTAAAGATCTCATCAGCTCCATTTCTGCTTCTGCGTATTCCGTCCCTTCGTATCCAGACCACCAGCAGGCCTGAGGTGTTTGAGGCCAACCTGAAGACGGAGACTGAACTCTGGAACCTTATGATCAAAGAGATGTGGGGTGGACGCAAGATGGCTGACCAACACAAGGTACAATCTAGTCTGTAAAGGAATGCTGTCATCTGAAACACATCGTCAAAACACCTTTTAAGAACTTATTACAGTGCACAAAAATCAGTCGAAAACACTGTGAGTCTGGTGTGAAGACAGTTTATTGAACACAGACTTGAAATGCATTGACAAACCCTGAGTTGGGTTAGTGATACCCAACTATAACTCAGGGCTCTGGTCTGAACAGTTTCACTTCATGATGCCATCTGTTTCACAGCCTCTTGTTTACTGCATTTCTGTGTGAGAAAAGACACTCTTATCTGCATTTCCCCAGGAGAGCTGGACGATATGAACTTATTATCAGAATCTTATTATTGTTTAACAGTGGTTTTTGGCAAAAACACTTTCCGAAACAGCAAAGGCACCAGGGGGATATTCCAGAAAGCGGGTTATGTGAAACTCTGAGTATGTTAACGAGATGAGGGAAATTCAGCATTTTCTGTTCCAGGAAGAGAGGTGAGTCAATCCCTGAGTCTGTCAACATAGTAACTTACTCTGTGAACATACTGAAACCTGCTCACTGAGCATTTAAAGATCTATTCCATTTATGTGAGGTCTGCACATCTATGCAGACCTCACATAAATGTGCTATCATTTTGTGATAAACATCTCATCAAATTGTACCTCTTTTCACTTATTCATTTGCATATACTGTATGCTGCTTTTTTGGATTTTCTTTTGTGGGATCAATTTTGCACTGACATGGATAGAAGATTTTACTCCAGAGAGGAAGAGGAAAAGGGTCAGAGTCACTTTTTTAAATGGAGGCTCAGGCCCTTTGACGTCTGCCCTAAAATGCTGCGCGTTTTACCAGTCTGTTACTGCAAGTGCAGTCTTTTATGCAGAGGTCTGCTGTGAGGCAGCATCAGATAGACGTGAAAAACTAGTTAAAAAGGCTGGATCAGAGCCATAGAGAGAGAGAGAGAGTTACAACACACCTTGATGTCACCGCTAGGGCTGTCACGTGGTTCATGTAGACCTCAACAGTTCCAAACAAACCACAAGCGGCCATTGTGTCCCTGTGAGAGCGAGTGCGATATTTCATGGTAAATATCAAAATAAACCATACACATGTATATTTTTAACCGTTTCCCTTCCCCTCCAAGGGACACTTTGAAATATTTTCACATTTTTCAAAGGGGTCCGGGGGTGGGGGGCTCGTATCCAAGAATGGATTTTTTTTTTTCCTCTTTAACCCAGGCCTCCCGGAGCCCTCCAGGCCACCGTCGGCTCTTCGTTTTTGGACACGGGCCATGCCCGTCTCCCCCTCCCCTCCGGAGGAATCATATTTAATTCACACGCACGCATTCCGGAGTTCGTTTATCTGGGGGAGGCGCACCTTTTTCGGACGCCTTCGGTGGCATTTCCCTGTCTCCTCTAGAGGAATTAATTATTTATTTAATTTTTGACTCTGAAATCACCGAATCCTTCTGGCATGTTCTCATCCGAGGGAGGAGAGTCCTTTTTCGGCCTTGCTCGCTGACCTCTCCCCCCGTCCCCTCTGGAGGTCGGTTCTCACCCGCCTCCTGTGGAGCTGCTCTGTACTCACTGTTACTACATGTTGCTAGATGAGCCGTGTTACGACATCTGAAATTCACCTGGCATCTCCATAATTTTCATCAATTCACAATCAACAATGAAAAAAGTAGCCAATAACTGACTATGACCATAAAACCTAGCAATCCGAACAACTACACATAATGACGCGTTACAACGAAAGTTATTTAGCTTTAGTGAAACTATCACGTTAGCCTCCATAGCAATACCAAGCTTGCAGTTAGGCTAGGTCCCTGAACTATAAAATTTTTAACATCGACATCAACATATCACACGAATTAAATACAAAACTGATGACATCTAAGAGTATACTTATGATAGCTAATGCTCGAAAATGTAAAAATCGTTTAAAATGCTGTTATTTTGTCAAATTACCGGTGATTGTTCCTGATGAGCCATAGAGCTGAATGGAGCTTCGGACAAATGTTTGGAACTATTGGTGTCTCCATAACCCGGAAGTCGGACCAAATTTCGTCCGACATTTTTTACAAGTCTATGGAGTCCATGGAAATGTTGCCACTCTGTTTTCTCTACCGCTCTGGGATGGATCGGTTGGAGTGAGGCTGGTTTCACTGGATGCTGTTGTGGACAGGTGCACACAGAAGAAACTGGAGGACATCACGGACAACCCAGACCGTCCTCTTCACCGCGTTCTGTCCAAACAGAGGAGCAGCTGCAGCGGATGATTGACATCTCTACGCTGCAGGACTGAACGCTACAGGGAGATCCTTCATCCCCACCGCTATCGGACTGTTCAGTACCACAGCTGATGGCAGACTAAAAACTGAGGACATCTTAATTCTATAGTCTTTCATGCATATTGAATTGCGCCGGTCACATGAATTTCCCATAAGGGCTATATAGTTTATTCAATTTTATTCTAATATGCCTTCCCTTTCTGAATGAGGTTTTTGTGTGTCATCTTCCACCATGTGCATTTTTCCAACTCAACTCTGACACTAGGACTGCACTCATAGTTTGTTGAACCTGCTTTCTGGAATACCCCCCAGACCTTTAACTCGCAAAAGACATGTTTTGGTGTGAAACATTTATCAAAACATGATTTTATTCAAAACCCCAACTGGGGATCATTTTTCAGATACAGCACTTAAAATTGCTCCTTATCAATTTATGGTCAGCACATAATAATCAGCCATCTTTTTTGCACACTTATATCAGACTATATATTTTTAATATTTTGATTACACAAATGACTATTTTTATCACTTTATGTGTCAAAATACATTTTGTTTTAATTGAATAATTTTTGTCACTATATATTTTAATTAATGAAACTGACTTTTATCCTCTGCAAACATTCTGGCTAGATTGTGGCATTCTGTCAAATCTAAATTAACTGCTTTTCCCCAGCTCCCATGAATGTTGTTTGTGCTGTTTTGCTTCGTCCCACTTGTTAACAATAAACTACCCCAGAGAGACATATCATTGAGCTCATTTGTGTTCTCCCTAGGATCCTCAGTACATGACTCAGGCTCTGACAAATTCCCTGTTAATGGACGCTGTCATGGGCTCCCTGCAGACGCAGAAGTCCATCAATGCTGCTTCAAAGCTCGTTTACTTCGACAAGATCCGACACGAAGGTCAGGCTCACTTTTCAGCTGTTGCGTCTGCTTATTCTCTTGAATTTGACGCCCAAAAATCAGTTGTAATGTGTTAAATCACTGTGCCTGTCTGTGATTAGTGCCCATGATGGTGCCGCAAACTACCTCTGAGACTCTAAAGCACAAGATCAATCCATCACTGGGCCTTTCTGAACCTCAGACTGTACACGTGCTGCTATACACACCAGGTACAAGTTGCACATTTGTCGCATTGAATGTGTCTTATGTGCAATTTCTAAAAACTACCGCAAATGAATGAGGAGTTTACTGTACGTTAATGTCATAGTTATAGTTTTACCATAATTACAGTACCTCATCACTCTGTGGGCTCTTTATAATAGTGATTGTTTAATTGTAAATGTGTAAACGGTGTCAAATGTGTCCACATACAGAATCATGTGCTTCATATGTTCTGTCTGCGTTTGTTTCTCTGTACTGTACAGCCTTGTGTCTGTTTTCTACTCGGTTTGCAGTCACAAGACGCCCATGCTCATCTGGTTGGAAGTTTTCCTCCTGAGCATGCAGATCAGATTAAGGAGAATGAAATCGAGAGAAAAAAAGCAAAGGATGAAAATGCTACCAGTTCACCTTAGTCATACGGGTGAATTTTTCTTCAGGCTTTGATAAAAACAGTTTGTGTGAAATAATACGACCAGACGTGTGTCGTACTCAAGTACATTTACTCCTTTACATGTACAGTACCTGAGTGTTGTTGACTAGTTTTTTTTTTTTCTTCTAATAAACATACTTCTGAGAGTAGTTATTTTGCACAATCCTTTTTACTCTTACTCAGTTACATTCGTGATGAAAAAAAAATACTTGTACTTAGTTACATTTGGTCACAGCTCAATGAGTAGAAGTAAAAAAAGAGCTTAAAATGAACAAAATGATCAGTATATATAATGTTAAAAATAACAAAATAATCAAATAAATTAACACACTGAATAAATTAACAAAATGAGCAGAAATGTGCAAATATGAAACACTAAAATAAAATAAGCAGAAAATGTACAGAAATAACAAAACTGCACAAAATCGCCAGGTAATATATGTAATATGAAACATACCAAGCACACATAAACAAAATAAGCAAAAATAAGAAAATAAGTAAGTTACAACAATAAACAAAATCAGCAACAAAATGAGTAAATATAAACGAATTAAACCACAACAGTGGTGGACATAACAACAATAATGTAAATTTTCAAAATACAACAAAACTGAAAAAAACAATCAACAAAATATGCATCAAAATTAAAAAAGAAGGATCAAAAGTACATGTCTGAATGCTATATATTATGATGTAATAAATTCTACATTATGATGTTACTTACTACTTGAGAAGTCGGGATGGGATACTTTTTAACTCTTACTTAAGTACTTTTGTTTATGAGTACTTCTACTTGAGTCATTTTAATTATGAAGTAATAATGCTTTTACTTGAGTACTGTTTCTGTTTTCTCCGCCCACTTCTAGATATGACATGTCACCAGTGCACCAATATTCTTTGCAATTTCCTGGAAAACTAAGAAATTGTTAGACTCACTCTGCACAAAGTCTCATTTTGTGTCCTCTAAACTATTTTCTCAAATGTTACGGACCTTCCAGAGTATCAGTGATCTTGATAAGAGTAATGGATTATCACTAGCTTGAAAAGTAATGTGACATTCCAGCAAACTGGCTTCATACTGTGACCTACGCACACGTGCTTTGAAAGTTTTTCTAAGGCAAAGGTTGTGTCATTGAAACTAATCCACACAACCTTAGTCTTTGTGTTCGGTGTATTCTTAGATGACTTGTTTGATGCTGCTATTTATTTATTTATTTAAACAAAACCAACTTGATGAAAATACTGTAAGAGCTTAACAGCAAGACTTTGTGATTCATTCAGTATTTTAAATCCCTGATATAACTGTTTGTGTGTTTTCCCTCTTGGAAATTTCAACACACACACATACTATGACTTCAGTTGTCTTCTCATTCTCTCTTCAGGTCAATTAAATTGTGGCTCAGGCAGTGACATGAACCCAAAGCTGTGGGTGGCGTTGAGTGGCGGCAGAGTGGTTGTGTTTGATGCAGCGAGCTGGTCCATGTTGGAGGACTGCATCCTGGTGGGAGAGTCACAGCTGGTGAGAGAACACACGAGGATTTTTTGTAGAGCCAGGACCTGAATATTCAACCATCTGAATAATCATTATGTGGTTAGTGCTCCATTTTACGGTTTGGATTATTTTATTATACTGCAGCAGGTAATTACTCACTCAGTCACTCATTATAACAGTGGGAGGGAGAAATGCTCGATGTATCACAGTCCCCCGGCTGCCTAGGACTATGCAGCAGACCTAAGGGGGGGGTTTAAGAGTCACCTGATCGAACTATGTACTTTGTCAAAAAGGAAAGTTTTTGGTCTAGTTTTAAAAGTAGTCTAGTTTTATTTATCATCCACAATATTTGATGATTCCCATGCCCTCTTCTGTGTCTTACAGAACTGCATGCTGGGACTGATCCAGGAGGAGGTGTGGATAGGGTCTCAAGACTCTGTGATCTACATCATTGACACCCACAGCATGTCCTGCAACAAACAGCTCACTGAACACAGACATGAGGTGACTGGACTCACAGTGGACATGAAAGATCAGCACAGGTACATGTCTGTAACTACTGGCCTTTAAAACTAAATGTAAATGAAGAGGCTGCGTTATTGTATACGCAGGCTTTTTAAAAGACAGCTTCGTTTTCTGTTTTCAGTCAGCAGACATACTCTTGCAGCTGTGATGGAACAATTCTGCAGTGGGATGCATCCAGCCTCAAAGTGAAGCGACAGCTCCATGTCAGCTGCGAACGTCTCTCCTCCATCCGCATCCATGACGACACGCTGTGGTGCTGTAAGTCACCCACACTATTCTGTCTGCATGCTGCTTTTTAAAAATACGTGTCCTACAAACAAACAGGAACAAATAACGACATATGTGTGTTGTGCAGGTTGTACTGATGGCATTGTGGAATTGAAAAAAAGTGGAACTCCACAGAGAAGAATGCCACTTCCTGATGATCTACAAAGCATGCCCCGGAACTTCAGCTGCTTCGTTGTTATCCCAGAGGTAACAGCAGTTCTCAGCCTGTATTTGAAGAAATTTGAAATGGTTGTGTTTTTGAAGTGGATTTGCATAGTAACTACACTGAAAAAACTGAGCATCAAGCTGGCATAAAACTGGTAGTTCTTATAACTAACATACCATTCACTGTAGTTTCAGTATCTTGACTCATTGAATTCTACGTATAAATTCTACATATAATCTTTCAATTTTTAGTTGTTTCTAAATTGATCCTCTGTGAGCCCAGTGTCCATTTATCCATTTCTTTTGCAGTATTATACAGTAGCTTGTATTTCATACACAGTGGATGGGCACTGAGATGTGAGGAGCAGTGCATGTGTGAGCAGCAGGAGGGAGAGATGGTGCTGTTTCAGTGCATTGTGGGATTTGTAGGAGCAGTGGTATGTGCGCTAAATGTAATAGAGATACTGTATGTAATTATCTGCCAGGCTGGGTTTGGCCCGCGGGCCGCATGTTTGACACAGCTGATCTACGTGATATCAGAATATGTGAAAGACATGAAATCAAAAAGCGTATGATCTTGCCCTTTTATTTTTATTTTTTTTTTCTTCTCTGCTGCTCCAAAGTTGAAAAACCTAATGTGGCAGTATGAGCAAGTACTGTTGTGGACAAAGGCAGCAGTAAAACCAGTTTTAGCCACTTTTAAAAAGTTTACATTTTTAACTTCTGCCAAGGACTTGAATGTGTTTGTCAGTTTGCAACTTTAAACAAAACATTTTGACCAAATTTGGGTAAAATTTTGACAGAAGGTTGGAAATGGTCTAAATTCAGTACTTTTTAGTGTTTACCACAGGGTTCTCTTGAGGTTGTTTGATTTATTGTAGATACTGTACTTAAATGGCTCCATGTAGTGTCTGTTAGTGCATTTTAATATTTAAAATGCATC
>JAQQAE010023328.1:0-10063 GCA_029823295.1 Pseudamia nigra
AATTTTTCGTTGTCAGAAGAGTTCGTTGTCTGAGATACCACTGTGTTTCCAAATATGTTGAGGGGGTTGAGTCACTTCTCCTCATAATCTAAATAACCTCTTTAAAAATCCTCCTGAAATCACTTTATGGTACAAAAGTGAAAACCTAGCCACTTTTCAAAACTCATAAAAATTTGGTTCTCACAAGACAGTGAGTTGACACAAAACAACATTATGCACTGTGCAGAACTCGTTTCATAGCCGGATACTCGCTACACATCGCTGCACCTGCATGACCGAGCTCAGTATGAACGCATATTGTGATTTTCACTATACTGTCTTTGCTGTTTTCAGAGACTGAAAGATGTTGCAGGGGAAGCCTATTACCCTCTCCTAGAAGACGAGTAAGCCACTTCTACCCCTCCACTCCTCTTTCCCCTGGTGATTATCTTTCATACCGGTGTGTCATCAGTTGAGACCTGAGCAATGCCATATTTCCATTACTTCCTCCTGCAGACAGTCAAATCTGCCTCAGTCCAACAGCAGCAATGAGCTGTCGGCCACTGTCACGCTGCCACTCATCATCCGTGAGAGAGACACGGAGTACCAGCTCATCCGCATCATCCTCTTTGACAGGCTGCTCAAGGTCTGAGCTTCATAAAAATTCATACAAACACATGAGCAGAATTGTACACATGCGGTGCTCATCTCTCTGGGCTTGAACTCCTCGTGGGTTTTCAAATAAAACTAATATTTTTCTGCTTTCTTCTTGCTTGTTATTTAAACCTATTAATTATGTAATGAATCATGCTTTTCAGGCCTATCCATACAAGAAGAACCTAGTGTGGAAGGAGGCCAGAGTGGACATTCCTCCACTTGTTCGAGGTCTAGCATGGGCTGCTCTGCTAGGCATTGAGGTAAAACAAAAAATGGAATTCCGTGTAGACACAAGGTGCCTTTTTAAAGTTATAATACACAACATTTCTGAATTGAAATAATATAAAAACAACCTGCTTTAGGAAGACAGGGTAAACACAGTTTGGTTTGAGTTAAATGGCAGAACTTTGCGAACAAAACTCGAATCACATCAGACAGATTTTCATCACTAGTGGTGGTGAAAACAACACCCATGATCCTCTGCCACTCCGCAGCAGCTAAGAATCACACACTGGTTGTGACATGCTACGTGCAGCATACTTTTTAAACAAACATTACATGCTATTTTTAGTGTACTTTGCTGTATGCTATCAAACAAATTTCATATCTTATAATGGATACATAGTCACATGGCCACCAGACTTTTCACCATGGTTTCAATGACATGGCAGATGTTTGCAAAAGTTACATTTTACACAGAAACCTCTGTTTTTCCAGCTACAACACTATGTTCAATATGCTCTTTTTACGGCAAATGATCATTTTATGACTACATCTTGCAAATCAGCACTAATTGCTTGTATCCTCTATGGCACACTCTGTTTGCATCTAAATTTCCTGATCTGTGTATCCATCATTAATGTGTTCAAAAAGCCTCACCTCCATCATAGGTTGTTGTATTACACGAACAGTGCTTATCGCGACCTGCAGTTAGACAAAAGAAGCTGATGATCATAATGCATTGTGGTATGTATCGTGTCTAGTGGCAATAACTTGTGAAATTTGGCTGGTGCAGTGTGTGTCTTGGTATTTTTGCTACACAGGTTTGTCACCTGCTACACGCTACTTACTATTTCTGTCCAGAATCAGTTTGCCAGGAGTATGTGTTATGCCAGGTGAAGCACAGCACGTCTGTTTTTATTGTCTCGATTGACAGACCTCTAGCGACAGAAGTTACTCACCGTGTGCACTATGTAAATGAGGATATCTGTGTTTTTGCTTAAACAGGGTGACATTCAGGCCAAATATGAGAGTATAGATAAAGACACTCCCATCCCTACTGACAGACAGGTAAAAAATGAAATCTGAAAATTTGAATGCCTTTCAATTGACTTTCATATTTACATGATTACCAGTGTATATTTATTTTTTTGACAGATTGAAGTGGACATCCCACGCTGTCACCAGTATGATGAGCTGCTGTCGTCTCCTCAGGGCCACATCAAGTTCAGACGTGTGTTGAAAGCCTGGGTGGTCTCTCACCCTGACCTGGTCTACTGGCAGGGTCAGTCGCTTCCTTGGATACAGTGTCAGGTCGTTTACTGACTTTCCTGCACTGTCTCTTCCCACTTACCTTTATTTATCTCTTTGTTCCCTCTGCGGACCTGTACGTATTATCTGTTGTGCTTTACATTGCAGACCACTAGATGGCGATAATGTCATGTCTTGTTATACCATTGCCTCGTCATTAGTAACTGTATTTTGTGATTTCAGGTTTGGACTCCTTATGTGCCCCATTCCTTTACTTAAATTTTAATAATGAAGGTACAAATTTGTGTTTTTGCTACATTCTAGTTTGTTCTGTTCTTTTTTGCAACTTTTTTCATATTTGTTTCAAACGTTTCACAGCCCTGGCATATGCCTGCATGTCTGCCTTCATACCTAAATACTTGTACAACTTTTTCCTGAAGGACAACTCTCATGTCATCCAAGGTAAGCTGGAGAAAAAGCAGCTCTTTGTGCACAGCTTTACCTTATTTATCACAAATATGTAGTCTTTCAGTCTGCCAAAAATGTTTTTTTGCTTCTTGTAATTATAATATACATGCACACCTCTGTATTACTTGATATCTATTAAGTTGTCTTTTGAGCTAACCTATTCAAGTACCAGTGCAAATTAAATAGTACGTGTTATGTACCCTCATGGTATTTAACTAAGTTAAAAAATAAATGACCATCAGCTGGCACCATCAGCATCAGACTATCAGGTTCAGTGCTGATAACATTTTGGCTCCGTGTTGTTCCTAGAACTACTAATTTCAGTCCATCTAAATGATGTTTGCAGCTGAGCCACACAATTTCGAGATAGGGAAACAAATGAAACTGCATAAGCCTGCAGAGAAATGTCAGGAGCAATCGCCATGCGACTGATAAACAGCCACATTATACGTTTTTTGGACTGAATCTGTGGGGAATGTGGCGACTATCATTGCGTTTCAGTGCTAGATGCCCTAGGGAGCTAGCTAATGTTTATCTATCTGGTCATAGCTATTTTGATGACTTTCAGTGTGAAAAACGGCCATAGAAGACACTTATACTGTACAAGTTTTGTGTGAAAGGCACAGGAGTTTCCTCCCATGTTAGCTTTTAGTGGATCCCTTTCAGTTTCTGCCTCGTTTTGGTCATCAGAGATGTACTGACCTGTCACCCTTTTGCCTGTGTTTCAGAGTACTTGACAGTCTTCTCCCAGATGATTGCCTTCCATGACCCAGAGCTAAGCAACCATCTAAATGAGATTGGCTTCATCCCAGATGTAAGTTACCACAAAGTCACAGACTCTGGACGACAGATTAACGTAATAACATGTTTTCGTCTGGCATGTTTTACCCCAATGAGAAGTCAAAGATACTAAGTTAAATATAATTCTGAGTTCTGGCTGTGCAGCAGGGGCTAATGAAATGACCACCCATACATCAATTTATATGACTTTTTCATGTCACTGACATTTTTTGTTACATATCCATCTTTCCAGCATTTGTATCCAGGGTCAAGTTCTCCCCATAGTCCACTGCTGGTGATTTATACAGCGACTAATGTCTGCTAGGCACACTTAATGATTGTCCTCTGCCAGCCTTATTTCTCTTACTCTGTGCCACCTCTTCCTGCCCTTCACTTCCCTCTTTACTGCTCTACTCAGACACTGACAAGGTTAAAGTCTCTACTGTCTCCCTGGGGTCTCGGTTAGTGAGCTGATGAATGTGTGTCACCTGTGGACCACCCTGTGGGACATTACCCAGTCAGAGATTGGAGCTTCTTTGTCCTTTGTGATGTTGCAGCTTCCTTAGCAAATTGCTGCAGAGTGATGAAAAAAGCATGACTGTTGGTTCTTGTAATTTAAAGATAATTTGGCTTTTTGGACACACTTTAGCCCTTTGTGTTTTAAAGGGCTCATGTGTCATACATGAATCTTAGTCTTCCTTTGTTGCCCCTTCAGCAAAGCAATGTTTACCGGTAATTTAATTTCTGATATACACATACAAAACATGGCTACTTTAAACATGCATAGTTTGTATTTAACAAACAAAGGAATCTTGTGCAAGCATGCTGAACAACCTTCTCCCTGCTGTGGTATGTAAAAACTCTAATCATAGACACAAGTCAGATTGCATGCAGCCAGTGCTTTAATTCTGGTGATTTTCAATGTGGCCTCATCTTCTCCCCTGGATCTGCCATTTACACCTCCACTAATCCAATCCAGCTAGACTGACTGACTGATTCAGAGTATCCTGCTCATCTCTTCTGGGCACAGGAAATCTCTACTGAACTGCCACCAGCTCCCCTATAGTTAACCATCGATTGTCTGAGATAATCTCCAGTATCCAGCACATTCTGCTCCAGAGCCTTCTCTGGTCAGTATTGCTGAGCTTCTGTGCCAGTGGCCAGCAACTGGAAAGTACTGGAACAGGTGGTTAATGGTGGAGTTGGTGTATGTTCTAGGGTGCAGTCTGTGTGTATGTATACACTTTATTTCAACTGTATGCATTTCCTGTTTCCTTTCTCTTCATAGACTAGAAACTGACTTCACCAGTTTATTCTTGTGACCATTTCTTTTTCTCAGACACCAACGAAACCTGTAGTTTTTCTTAAATTAAATCTGTAGACATTTCTGTTTCAAAAAGTTGTTGTCAAAAGTGTATTTTACTCTAACTACAGATAAATAATTGATACATGAATGCATTTTTTCTCTTCATTTGTGCTTACTAGTTGTGTTTTTTTTTTCCCTTTTTTTGCCAAACAGCTTTATGCCATTCCTTGGTTTCTGACTATGTTTACACGTAAGTACCTTTTTTGTGTTCACAGGATGGTTAAGACAGTGAACATTTTGCAAAAAAATGCACAAACAACTCAGCCAGTTCCAGAATAACAGCAAATCACTTCTGTTCATAAAGGAAAAAGAACACTCATCCCCACATTACCTCCAGCTTGCTCCATGGCATGGACCCTAGTGACACATTTAACAGTTGGGGTTACATTTGACACTTCTATGAAATATTTGCCCCTTCCTTTTTTGTATATTTGTCACTCTTAAGTTTCACATCATCAAACAAATTTTAGTATTAGACAAAGACAACTGGAAGAAATGCAAAATGCACTTTTTAAATGATGATTTCATTTATTAAAGGAAAAAAGTTATTGGAATCTGGTTGTACCAGCCTTAGCAGCAACAACTGAAATCAAGTGTTTGCGATAACTGGCAATGAGTCTTTCACATCGCTGCGGAGGAATTTCAGCCCACTCTTCTTCATTCACCCTCACTGAAGGCCTTTCAAGCATGAATGGTCTGTTTAAGGTCGCGTCACAGCATCTTGGTCAGACTTGAGTCCAGACTTTATCTTGGCAAGTTCAAAACCTGTACTGTATTTGTTTTTTGGTTTGTTTGTTTTATTTAGACATTTAGATTTTGATTTGTTTTCAAATCTTCGTCCTACTGCCCATGTGGCACTTGATGTTGAGGTCATGAACTGATGGCCAGACCTTCTCCTTCAGGATTTTCTGGTGGAGAGTAGAACTCACTGTGTGGGACTGTTTGTACGATGTTCTTTTTATGAAAATTTCTGTTAATTTTATGGCAGATTTAACAGGACAAACAGTTTTCACAGAGGTCTTGGGAATCGTCAGGAGGTTTTTTTTTTTGTCTTTGTGTTCTTCTTTGCTCAGCAGTAGCGTCTACCTTCATGCTCTGTCGGATGCCATCGTTGCTGAGTCTCTGTTTTGTTGTTGCAGGGTGAACGCTGACTTTAACCTCTAAGGACCTGGCGTCCACATACATGGAAAACACACATTTTCCAGTGTGATTTTCAAAAGATGTGCAAAATGTTTGTATGTGCTATTAATGAATGCAAAAGCAGCCAGGAAAAAAAATGCTATGTTCAGGGTGGGAATAAAGAGTTTTGCACTCTTACACAAAGCTGATTTTAATGTTGACATAATTTTTCTGATGTCAAAAGATGATGCTAGATTTATACTTACCAGATTCCAATAACCCCAAATATCAAAGAGAAATAAAAAAAATCCATATCAAATAACAGCTGGGGTCTCAGGAGGTTAACTGAGGTAATTGAGGCCTGCAGTTCTGTGGATGTCGCCCTGGGTTTTTTGTGACCCCCATAATAAAAGAAATCATCGTTCAAAAACTTCTTGGCATATTTTAGTCTAATATTATAATTAATAATTACATTTTTAACTGGGGAGCAATTAATTGGTCAGTGCCTGCATGTAAATAGTCTGTGTAATTAAGTTATCAGACAGCATTGCCAGTGCACAGCGTTCGAGACATGTTATTTACATACTTGTTGTGTACAAACTATGTTTTGAGGCGTCCACATTTTAATTTTGCACATTGTTGTTTCTACTTTGTAGATGTCTTTCCATTGCACAAAATCTTTCATTTATGGGACACACTTCTGCTGGGTAACTCCTCATTCCCTTTCTGCATCGGTGTGGCCATATTACAGCAGCTGAGAGACCGTCTTTTAGCTAACGGCTTCAACGAATGCATCCTGCTATTCTCTGACCTGCCAGGTGAGAACAGTGTCGTTCGTCACGCTTGGGGAACATTGGGCTGCGCACTGAAAACATGAGTGGTGAAGGTAGTATAACTGCCAATTCTGCATAAAACAATACATTCTTTCTCTTCAGTACAAATACTAACTAAATTTTCAGTCTCAAACTCATGTTTTGACAGGCACATAGTGTTGGTAGCACGTGCTGTTGTAACACATGTACACAGGGATAAAAAACAGTGAAAAATTAAAAGTATAAACACAATAATATACATTTTTCCATACTGTTCCAGTGCAAATGGGAATATCCAGGATTGCTGGAGTGGATCCATTCTTCCATAGTCTACTGTGCATATAGCAACACCTGGTTTTGCACTCCAGTTCATGCACCTCTATGTATGTAAAAAGGTGTTGTAAACCCCATAAATTGTCTTAATGTCAATCTCCACAAGTAAGATACATCCATTGATCTTGAGACATTGTGTCCTTTGGAAAATGCCCCACAAAATCAGTTCTGTAATTTTGTCTGTATAAGAAGTTAAATGTCTCCTTAAAAGAAATGGCTTCTTAAAGGAAGTGTCTGTCTTGGAATTGCCAGCTGAGCCTAGGGCTTGCTAATACTGCTTATCTAGCTCATTCTTTCCTATTTCAGTCAAAGAGTGATTACGTGGCGTATTTGTTGCCCTAGAAAAGGGGACCGTACTGCCGGTGTACCTGTGGAATTTCAGATGTGGGGTCGTGTCCCATGCAGGCTGACAACACTGACGGCTGTTGAGGATAAAAAAGATGCATGTTTGGGTATAATTTCACTTGATCCAGGACCGGGTGCAGGTCATCCCAAGGAGCACTCATTAGTGAGACGCTATTATCCACAAGTGAGAGACGCTGTCAGTGTCTAAAAAATGTTTTAATTTACTTGTACCTAGATCCTCAGTTTATCCGGTGAGGCCTTGTTCCTTATTCGTTTCTGTTCTCAATGAGAGAAGCTAGAGAAGGATTGATCCTAGAGGCATCAAGATAAAAGGATGAAAAAAAATAAAAAGAAGCCTGCCTCTAACAATGTATTTTGATCTCAGTTTAGGAAAGTCCGTTAAAATGTGGTCAGACATTACGTTGAATTGAAGTTGGTGCAGCAAAAACACCCTTATCGCAGCTGTTGGAGCTAACTGTAGTCATGTCGCTGTGCAGAAATTGATATTGAGCGGTGTGTCCGTGAATCCATCAACCTCTTCTGCTGGACTCCAAAGAGCGCTACATACAGGCAACACGCTCAGCCACCAAAAGCTGCTGGTGACAACGGCTTTGGGAAAACGCCAACATACTACTCATCAGACTATCAGGACATGTCCAGGACAGACCTGGTGAGTATTATTAGTTAATTTGTATTTGTAATTATTGTGATCTGAAAAAAGACAGATATCTGTTAAAGTCCTGTATCCATGTCGTCCACAGTCGCATCCATATACAGTAGCTACCGTCCACATACCTACATGTACCATCTCAAGGCAATAGCTTGAAAGTGGCTGAAACAGTTTTCTTGACATTTGTTATGATCATTGACAGGTGTAGCATCTCCATCCCGTCATCTTTTCCGACATGTAGCACTGCTGATGGTAATAAGAAGAGACTCAAAGTTCTACTGTCTGGTGGCTGCCTTTGTGTCAGATAACTTGTGATCTTGGACAATCAAAGCCCCAGCTTATACAGGTGCATTTCTGTGGAACTTTACATACGTGTGCAAAAATCTAATCATAGCTATAGTCACGCTGTATATAAAGCTTAGCATGTGAGGCAGTAGGCTTTTTCGTCTTGCATGAGTCGTCTTTACGTCTTTACATAGATGCACGAAGCAGTACGGAGCATTTGCATCTGCTTATCGATATTCCCAGTGTCATCTCATCACTGTAATGCCACTGAAATACTAAAGTGCCCTGAGTACACTGAGCTCATTCAGCCGCAGGCAATGACAGGGTGCATTTTTTTTTTCTCATTCTGGCAGTTTATTTTTGGTACATGGATATATTTATGCATATGATTATGTGTAAAGGAGAGAAATGTTTTGGAATTGATTTTATTTAAAGTGAGCGGAGCTATAGGCAAACATGTTTGTATTCAACTCTGTGGAGCTCTCACACGGATTGACCTGTTTTTATTACATCAAACAGTTTGGTTCACATCTCTTCAGTGTTTGTATGTAAAGGTGATAGATTATAGATAACACAACACACTAATTGTGAGCTAAGGCCTTAAGGTGATACAACGTGAGGCTGATCATCACTTTGAGAAAGGGGTCTAGTCAGCCTCGTTTTTTGTTTTTTTTGTTCCTCACAAATTACACCTTGAGTAATGGCTTTGAGAACTTCTTCATTTGCTGTTGGCTGTGATTAAAAAAAAAAAACATTTATCTGGAAGTCAGTAGGATAAACAGCATTACGGGCGGTGGGACATATTTCAATAACATCTGTTGGTTAATATGTAGTGTTGAACAGCCTGCAGCACAGGTTTCTCACTGCTGATTGTATCCTTTTTTTTTAAACTGCCTCTCTTTTAGACTCGGGAGCCTTTGACATTGTGTGACCTGAAAGCAGAAGTTTCCCCTCGGATCTCTGCCGAGGACTTAATCGACCTCTGTGATCTGTCATTGGCTGGACCTGCCAAAAGGACCAAGGCAGGCAAGCCCAAAATAGTTGCGGTGGACATTCGCAGCATAGAAGAGTATCCTTGGTGTTTGTCTGATATTCACGGGTCCCTCACCTGTTCTGTTTTCCATATACAGTGGTCCCTCGTTTATCGCGGGGGTTACGTTCTAAAAATAACCCGTGATAGGCGAAATCCGCGAAGTAGATTCCTATGGAAAAACTCGCTCCGGCTAATGCATAATCCGCACAACGAACGCGACGCCAGAACGGATTGAATTCGTGAGCCGGGGCACCACCGTATTTGTTTTAAGGCTGTAAAACACTTTATACACTGTTCTCAGACAGGTGTAACCCTATTGTTTCGTTCTCTCTCTTAAGGCAGTGGGTTAAGGCGGGTTACGATGAAGGATGGAGGAATGATATTTACACCGTCTTCCTTGCTAAAATGAACCAACAAGCAGAACAGTACCGTATTTAGCCTGTTATATTAACGGCGGAACATGTGCCGCTTCGCGCTTCGTTTGCACACACACACTCTCTGTCCGTTCACCACAAGGGTCGTACCACAAACAATCGACAGTAGGAACCAATGTGCAGGACAAGACAAGGCAAAGTACAAATAAGCAAATAACTAAATACAACACATGTCAATATAAAATAATAAATGATGTGATTAAATAATCAGTTGCATAATAATTATAACACAACTTCACACCAATCTTGGCCTCGCTGCACTGGCTGCCTGTGCGTTTTAGAGTTCATTTTAAAATTCTTTTATTTGTCTTT